>CAUYQU010027209.1:0-67097 GCA_963574635.1 Cheracebus regulus | reverse complement strand
AATTGCGGCATCCACTCCCTCTCTGCGCTTTCACTGGGAGCTACAATCCTGAGCTGCTGCTATGCGGCCATCTTGGATCTCTCTCCGCCCGGTGATGAAGTTTTTCTGTTTCTTAGTTTTCCTTTGGCGGACGCCCCTTCTTCACAGAGCCGGACCTTCCCGGGTTTGCTGTGCTTGCTGTGAGACTCTCAGTCTGCAGCGCTTCCAATTGCTGTTTTCCTTGTGGGGATGGGACCAGCCAAGCCCGTCCGTCCCTTACACTCCGCACCGGGAAGCGCCGCGCTGGGGCGCCGGCAAAACAGCCGCGCCGGACAAACGAGTCGCGCTGGCGACCCGTGTGGTTCCTCTGCCGGGAATCTCCCGGTCTATGGGCTACAAAAATTCGTCGGAAAGTGCGGCGTCCACTCGTTCTCTGCGCTTTCACTGGGAGCTACATTCCTGAGCTGTTGCTAATCGGCCATCTTGGATCTCTCCGCTTCCAAATATCCCCTTCTTTACCAAAACTGTGTTATGGATAGTAACTCATTGCTTTCAATCTGTGTTACAATTTTTTGTTTATAATCTGTCTTTTAATTTTGTTTTTGATGTCCTTTGTTTTCTGAAGTGTAAAATATCTTTTTAAATTAAAAGTAACTCATATTCTTTTGTTATGTCATATAAAAATATGAAATGAAAGTTCCCCAATACCCCCACATAATACACTTCCATTTCTAGGACATAACCTCTCAAACTTCCCTAGTAACTAAAAAACATAACTATGTAAATTATACGTTACAAAAGTAGAATTTTTTTGAAAACTACTTTTTCTATTTAACAAATATTTATGGAAATCTTTCTATCTATGCCACAGACTGGAATATTTGTGACACACAGATATTATAAAAAACTTTATCAACCAACCCAAGAAAAGCAACCCAGGTTTTAAAATGGGCAAAAGTTTTGAACAGTTACTTCATCTAAGAAGACATATAAGCTCAATATCATTAATCATGAGGGAAATTCAAATTGAAACCCAAAGATATATCACTATATACCCAGCTAAAATTTAACATATTGACAATACCAAGCGTAGGTAAGGATATGAAGTAACTACAACTCTTACACATTGCAGCTAAGAAAGCTAAATGATACATCACTTTTAAAAAGTTGGGCAGTTTCTTATAAAGTTAAAATGCACATGCCATATGACAAAGCAGTTCATACTTAGGTATTTACTCAGGGAAATAAAAATACCTGTCCACAAAAAATGACCCGTACAGGAGAATTTATAGAAGCTCTATTCCCAATACCTAAAAACTGGAAATAAGCCAAATATCTGTCAACTGGTAAAGAGATAAACTGTATGTAATCTAGTCTTACAAAAGAGTACTACACAGCTATAAAAGGGAACAAAACTATTGATAGAGGCAAAATCAGATCAGTGGTTACCTGGTGGTCAGAAGGAGGGACTGACTGCAAAGGGGCTAGCGGGAACTTTGGAGGACAATCATAGTAGTATGGCTATTACCATATGCATTTTTCAAAATTCATAGAATTATACAAATAAAAAGAACAAATTTTGCTAAATATAAATTATACCTGAATAAATGTGACTTTTAAAAAGTTCATTAAAAGAGTAGAAAATTAGTAAAGTGGATTGGCTTAAGAAGTTTTTACAAACTGTAGCAAAAAATAAAAATAAAGAGAACTGAACCAGAGAGAGAGAAAAAGGGAAATGGAGAATAGATAACAGAAGGCCAAAACTAAATAGCCTATACTCCCAAAAAAGAAATCAGGGCCAAGTGCAGTGGCTTACGCCCATAATCTCAGCACTTTGGGAGGCCAAGGCAGGTGGATCACTTGAGGTCAGGAGTTCAAGACCACATATTTATGTCTAGAGGTACCTTGTTACCTACCATAATAGTTTGTATGTGCTGGATTTGGCCACTTAAAGGTAGGTTCAAGATATGCACTATCCAATATAGCAGCTACCTAGCCATATGTGATTATTTACATTTTAATTATTTAAAATTTGATTTTAGGAAAATTCCTTAGAATTAGTAAACATTAGTAAACAAGTATTCAGTAACCACATGTGATGAGTGACTATCATATTGGATGATACAAATATATGATATCTCCATTACCACTGAAAGTTATATTGGACAGGACTATTAAATGACTGGAATCATCAAGTGGTGACACTTGGACTACTTAATCAAATAGAAATTACAACTAGAAAAAATTTTTATTTTCTTTCTTAACCAAAGGTCAGAGGCATCAAATCAGTTTAAGAACATTTTTATATTTTTTATTGTACTTTGGGCTCTGGGGTACATGTGCATATCCTGCATCCTATGGGATTGTTGCATAGGTACATACATGCCATAGTGGTTTGCTGTCTCCATATTCCCCCTCTCCCCACCGTCACCTACATCAGGCATTTCTCTTGGTGTTATCCCTCCCCATCCTCCCTGGCCCCCACTGTCCCTCCTCTCCCCCCACCTAACCCAGTGAATGTTGTTCCCTTCCCTGTGCCCAAGTATTCTCATTGTTCATCACCTGCCTATGAGTGAAAACATGCGGTATTTGGTTTTCTGTTCTTGTGTCAGTTTGCTGAGAATGATGGTTTCTAGATTCATCCATAAACTCAAGAACTTCTGCATAGCAAAAGAAACAATCATTAGAGTGAACTGGCAACCAAGAGAAAGGGAAAAAAAATTTGTAATCTATTCATCTGACAAAGGGCTAATATGCAGAATCTACAAAGAACTAAAGCAGATTTACAAGAAAAAAAAAACCCATTCAAAAATGGGAGAAGGATATGAACAGACACTTTTCAAAAGAAGACATATATGCGGCCAACAAACATATGAAAAAATGCTCATCATCATTGGTCATTAGAGAAATGCAAATCAAATCAGATTTTACTCTCTTTTCTTGTAAAAGGTAGGCTGGGCATGGTGGCTCCCACCTGCGATCCCAGCACTTTGGAAGGCCAAGGTGGGTGGATTACCTGAGGTTGAGAGTTGGAGACCAGCCTGACCAACATGAAGAAATGCCGTCTGTACTAAAAATACAAAATTAGGTGGGTGTGGTGATACATACCTGTAATCCCAGCTACGCAGGAGGCTGAGGGAGGAGAATTGCTTGAATCTAGGAGGTAGAGGTTGCAGTGAGCCGAGATCATGCCATTGCACTACAGCCTGGTCAACAAGAGCAAAACTCCATCTCATAAAAACAAAAGTATCCATTCACACAAACACAGACACAGATACACACACACACGTATATATACACATGCAGATAAATTTAACAAAGACCATTTGTGACCTATCTGGCCGTTTACAAAAAAATTTTGCCAACCCCTTGACCAATAACTGTTTTCTTAAAAATGAGTTCTGTCTTTTGAGTATCAAAATAAAAGATATTAAAAAAATTCTCTAATGTTAAATTTAAATTGGAACACAGGTGCAGTTAACAATTCTGATATTGCTTTACATGTATACTAAGGCTGAATAGGTAAGTAAATGGATAGTGGAAGCTAGGTTTCTCACCACTGGAAAGTGATGATACAGAAAAGCAGGAAGGTTAGAATAAATCAACATGGTACTGGATTAGAATTAGAAACATCAGTATAAACTTGCGTTTAGGTTAACATAGATGCAGACAGATACAAAAACAATTAGAAATATACTGTATACAAAAAAAAAATTGGAATGTAGGACTTGACAAAAAAAAATATATATATACTGTATACATAGGTTAGTGTAATATCTATGCATATATTTCCTAGCTGTGTCAGTTGAGGCAACCTAAGAGCAATGACATCCCAGGAGCAATGAGCATATTAAGAACCTCGATCTTATTTGCTAATATAATTCTCCTGGGGGAAAAAACGAATTCTAGAACCAGGGCAGGGAAAATACAAGCATCTATAGCCTGGAGCTTTTTTTTGAGATGGAATTTCACTCTTGTTGCCTAGGCTGGAGTGCATTGGCATGATCTCAGCTCACTGCAACCTCTGCTTTCCGGGTTCAAGCAGTTCTCCTGCCTCAGCCTCCTGAGTAGCTGGGATTACAGGCACCCGCCACCACACATGGCTAATTTTTGTATTTTTAACAAATCCCCACCAGGGATTTGCAGTGTTGGACAGCCTGGTTTCGAACCCCTGGCCTCAGTTGGTGCGTCTGCCTCGGCCTCCCAAAATGCTGGGATTACGGATGTGAGCCACCTCCGTAAGCCACCTCGCCCGGCCTGGAGCATCTTATAGTATCAAAAATTAAGGAAATATTTCCAAAAATAAAAGAAACGAGGCATGTCAAAGAGACACAAGACCAAACTAAAAGAGCTCCCAATCACCACAGTTGAAACAAGATGAGCAACAAAATAAATAACACAGTATTGGGTTAACCCAAGGTACTGTATAAAGTAAATAGCCAGGGCCAGGTACAGTGGCTTATACCTGTAATCCCAACACTTTGGGAGGCCAAGGCAGGTGGATCACTTGCGGCCAGGAGTTAGAGAACAGCCTGACAAACTGGGCAATACCCTGTATCTACTAAAAATGCAAAAAAATTAGCCAGGCGTGGTAACACACACCTGTAATCCCAGCTACTTGGGAGGCTGAGGCACAAGAATCACTTGAACCCCAGAGGAAGAGTGAGCCAAGATGGCATCACTGCATGCTAATCTCAAAAAGAAGGGGATATTTGAATGCTAAAACTAACCAAAGGAAATGAATTAATAAATAACAGCAGAAGAAATACAAATAGTCAATAAGCATAAAAAAAGACACTCAGCTTCATTAATAAAGAAGGAAAAATTAAAATGCCAGCGAGGTACTATTTATTACCTGTAAGATTGGCAAAAGTGAGGAGCACAAATACTACCTAATATGAGAAGGCTAAGGTGGGTAAATGATCGGACTATTTTTTCTTCATAACAATTTAATGATGTCTTTTTTTTTTTTTTTTTGAGACAAGAGTCTCACTCTGTTGCCCAGGCTGGAGTGCAGTGGTGCTATCTTGGCTCACTGCAACCTCCACTTTTTGGGTTCAAGAGGTTCTCATGTCTCAGCCTCCCAAGTAGCTTGGGCTACAGGTGTGCACCACCATGCCTGGCTAATTTTTTGTATTTTTAGTAGAGGTGGAGTTTTGCCATGTTGGCGAGGCTGGTCTTGAACCTTGAAGCTTGAGGCCAAGTGATCTGCCCACCTTGGCCTCCCAAAGTGCTGAGATTATAGGTGTGAGCCACTGCACCCAGCTAATATATCTTATTCTGATGTAAACTGTGAACTATGATGGCAGGATTTGGAGAAACAAATAACTATCAGGCATGGTGGGAGTGTAAATTGGCACTACCGTATAGAGGTCAATTTGGTATTCTCTTCCAAATTACAAATGCATATACCTTTTGACCAAGTAATCTACTTTTAGGAATTTCTCTAACAGATATATTCACATATGTGGAAATGACCAGGAACAAGTTTATTTATTACAACATTGAATATAATGGTGACACATGTTTTCTTGAATTTTTTTTCACCACAAAATAACAGTCTGATATGTTCTTTTTTCTTTAAAGCAATTCCACAGCTATATTCCTTGTCTTTTATATCTTAGAACAGTACAGTCTGTGGCCAGTGGACCAACTCTAGTCCATGGCTTGTTTTTGTATGGCACTTGAACTAAGAATGATTTTTTAAAAATTTGTTTCACAATTTTAAAGGGTTGTGAAACAAATCCCCAAATGGTGAAGAAGAATATAAGACAGAGGTCATAATATGGCTTGCTAGGCTTAAAATATTTATCTGGTCCTTCACAGAAAGTTTGTTGACCCTACTGTAAAAGCTCTTCACAACCCCTTATTATTTTACTCTTATTTACTCTCTCTGCCTGGTAAGAAACAGGCTGAAAAGATTCTTCTTGTATCTCCTTACCTTTTTGAACTCACTGCTTGTGGCCAGTGGAAATGTGCCTGTGATCTGAGGAGGTCTGAGGGAGCTGGGACTGAGAGTAATCCTTGTTGTGGGGGTTCTCTATGTAATGGGTGCTGTGTTTTTAGGAAAGATAATAGGTTTCTGTCTATATATCATTGTTTTATTAACCTCATCTTACCTCTTCCACATCGTTTTTTTGTGCCTCCTGCCTAATTTTTGTAACAAGTGCTTCCATAAGGGCATCCTTGCTGCTTTGAGAGTGAACTGCCCCTGGATTTCATGGTTTCTGGGATAGTCTCACATGAGGCTGTTGCACTCTTTCTGAGAGGTGCTTTCCTAATCATTCTGATCTTTTCCTAATAGAAATTTCTGGATGATTTTCAGTTTTCAGTAGTCCCTTTCATTTCTCCCAATGTTTATATTTTTGTAGGTTATTTCTTTTAGCATTTGGAGTAGGGAAGGCTGATGAAGTCCTCAGCTCATTTTCCATAGAACACTTCTATATTTCCTGTTTCCAAATTCTTTTTTTAATTGACAAGTGCATTTTGACCTATTTTGAAATTCTTAAGGATTCTTATTTATATTATTTTTTGCACCCCCTGCAGAATCAACCTTATATTGACAAAATATATTTTTACATTTTTGGGTGACCTTTTACAAGTCCTTAATTTCAAAGTCTTGAGTATTTTGGTTATCAATAATTAAGACATGTACTAAACATATACTAACTTGTAGTACATTTGAAATAACATTGCATTTGGCTACTAAGATTTTATACCCCTCAATCTTAGACCTTGGAAATAAAGGAGTAATAATAGTAATCACTTGTTTCAGTTATTATACTAGGTGCTTTTATGTATATTAATTTTAATCCTCACCCCAATTTTATAAAAATTATTATTTCTCATGTTTTTTTCAGTGGAAGAAACCAGGACTCAGCAAAGTTACATTAACTAGTACATGAGCTCTGTGGTTCAGGAGCATCTCTGTATAGTGCTGCCATCCAGTCTCATCTCCTAATTTTCCATAAAATAAGGAGACTAAGTCTAGTGAAGCCAGTAAACTTGCTCATCATCACACAGCTAGTTAGCAGCAGAATGAGGACTTGGATCCCTGAACTCCTGACTCACATTCCGGTGCACTTTTCGCTATAGCAGGACACCTTGGCTCCTGCACCCCAAGTGACAGCCCCAAACAGCTGTGTTTATCTGCCTTGCATGTCCAAGCTTGTTTTGCTAGCTGAGCAAAAGCTTCTTAAAAGGATCGTCAATCTTCACTCTCCCACTCCCCTCCACTTACACTCATACACTCCCACTTGCCCCATGAATAACTTCACAGAAACAATTGTGCAATGTCACTAAGCCTTCCTCTGGTGTCAGAGTTACTCCCTGAGAGAACATTCACTTCCTCATGACTCCAGTTTACTGGTCAGATTGGCTTTCCTTCTCTTCTCTTTGATCGGAATCTTAGTTGTTTAGGCAGGAATTTGAGGAGCAGATGTTATGCCCCTTGAACAAGCCCTTTAATTCTCCTTAGTACTGTGTCTAATGACTCTTAATCCTGTCCTTTTAACTCTGTGGCTTGCAGATTTAAGAGTGAAGTGAGACAGGAATGATGCTGAACATTTCATTTTAATGTTGGCGAAATAGTCTGCTGAGAGTACGTGACAAACAGTGAGACCGAGCGAAAATGTAAAAAGTGTTCCTACATAGCAGAAAAACAATGTGAATATTAGTGCGGGATCACTGAGATTTTGCGTTTCCCTGCCAAATGTAGAGCAGTTTGGTTGAGCAGTTGGCAGAGAAATGGAGCTGTTGACTGTTTCTACTTTCTTTTCTTAAATATTTCTGGTTTTTAGATTTTCATTTCCCTTTTAAAATAAAAATAAATCACCAGAAGAAACAAAGTGATCTCTTATTTTTCATGGTTACTGGAGAAAATCACACTTCCCCCAAATGACAGTAGCATTAACAAGGATATATCCTGTGAACTGATTCATTCGATTCTTTTTTGAGAGACTTTGGTTTAGCACTCTCAACTTTCTGATTATCAAAGATCTCATGTGTTTGCTAATATATAAAATGACAAATTAGACTTAATGCCCTGTAATTTTCTTGGTTTCTGATTAATTGCCTGAAATTTGATCTGTCAGTCAGTGTCTGATTAGGATAGAGAAATCACATGTAATTTGAACAAGGAAAAGAATAATACGAAGGATTGCTAGTTATAACAGGGTTTTAGAGTAATGAGGATTGGCTAGTAAAGAGAACTCTAAGGAATAACAGATAAAAGTAGCATCAACCCCTGGGGTTGAGATACAACATCCAAGGCCTCTGGGATTAAGATCCAGACCCTGTTTGAGGGGGCATGGCTGTGGCTCACTGAATGAAGAGAAGTTGCTGTGGTAGAAATCTGTCTCATCAGAGTCATTCTGCTATAATACTGCCTTATGGTGGTACTGGTGGAAGATACCGAGTGCTGCTGACAGCTGTGCACTTCAGGAGCCGGACAATGGAGCAAACTGCACAGGTGCTGGATCTGGACACTGGAGAAGCTGTGTTGCAGTACAGGAGCCTGCCAAGAGAAGCACACAAGACTCTTGGAAAGAAGAGGAAAATCTCTTCCTCTTGCAATGTCAGTTTAACATCATGCCAATTAACAGATGTTTAAGGGGTCCCAGTTCATTTCTGCAGAGCAGACAGGAAAGGATAAATTTGGAGATGAGAGACAATAAATGGACAACTGGCATATTTGGTCAAACATATAATTTTATATCTTAGATGGACAAATTTAAACACAAGTCTATAGGTGTTTTCCTTACAAGCTTACATTTAAATTAGGGATCCTGATCAGAATTTTGCTAAGGACTTCATTCTTTCCCAGCATTTCAGGAAGGATACCATGGGACCAGAGCCACCTTTCTTTTTGGGAAGGTCCTGGGCTATGGCCCCTTTTGCTTTTCTGGGCTCCTTTCTCATGGGCATCTGGTTTGGGAGTTTCTTATCTTCATCTGCTTCAACAATTTAATCTTGGGCATTGTAGTGAAATGCTTCACACTGTCACACATCCTAATCTCAGAGACCACTCAAATCTTTTTGAATTTTCTTGGTCATTGCAATCAGTACTCTGGAATCAGTACATTAAGAATTTTTTAAAAAAAACTCTCAGCTAGAATTTAAACATTTTAGAAGAAATGGTCAGTATAAATTTGGAGAAGCAGTTTCTAGCTAGTGGTATCTGTGTAGAAAAGCAGTTTCATTGATAAGTATCTGATTTGGGTTTACATTTATATTTATTTTGGGTTTTCTTTTTTAAGAGAATGGCACCTGTGACAGCATACTTTTTTTTTTTTAATACTTTTAAGTTCTGGGGTACATGTGCAGAACGTGTAGGTTTGTTACATAATTACACATGTGCCATGGTGGTTTGCTTCATCCATCACCCCATCATCTACATTGGGTATTTCTCTTAATGCTATCCCTCCTGCATACTTTTAACATTACCCCTGTATGATACTTTAGCATGCCATCTCTGAAGAATGTTACAGGCTATTTTGGAGCATGATGAATAACAAGTTTTTACCTCAGGAGTTCACTTTAATAGTCTTGTTGATATTTGTGACTGCAAGTCAGTTTTAGGGACTATACGTTCTTAGTACTGCCAGCATTATTATCCAATGGACTTTTATAGCTTTCACTAGGTTTTCTTTTATTTTGTTCTTAAAGAACATTTTACTTAACTTAGTATTTCATTTTTCCTCTACATTATGAGGCAGTAAGAGTCTTCTGTTTTTCCAAAATTGAGATTGCTTTATATTTATTTAATGTTGTCTGCAGCTGCAGTGTTCAATACATTAGCCACTAGCCACGTGTGGTTATTTAAATAAGATAAAATAAAAATTAAAAATTAAGTTATCTAGTTGCACTAGCCACATTTCAAATACTTGATAGATACACATGGCTAGTGGCTACCGTAATGGATAGCCCAGATACAAAACATTTCCTTGTCATAGAAAGTTCTGTTGGATAGTGCTGGTCTGTAGTATATAGGATAGTATCCTAGTCTGCTTCAGCTGCTAACACAGAATGTCATAAATTGGGTGGCTTAAACAATAGATATTTTGGCCAGGTGTGGTGGCCTATGCCTGTAATCCTAGCACTTTTTGGAGGCTGAGCCAGGTGGACCATTTGAGTTCAGGAGTTTGAGACCAGGCCGGGCAACATGACAAAACCTTGTCTCTACAAAAAATACAAAAATTAGCTGGGCATGGTGGTGCACACCTGTAATCTCAGCTACTTGGGAGGCTGAGGTGGGAGAGTTTCTTGAACCTGAGAGGCAGAGGTTGCAGTGAGCCATAATTGCAACACTGTACTCCAGCCTGGACAACAGAGGGAGATTCTGTCTCCAGAAAACCCCCAAAAACAGTAGATATTTTTCGTAGTTCTGGAGACTGGAAGTGCAAGATCAAAGCATTGAGAAATTATGTTTGTGGAAGAGGGCCTGCTTCCTAGATTGGAAATGGCCATTTTCTCGAAGTATCCTGACATGTAGGGAGAGAAGCAGCTCTAGCGTCTCTTCTTATAAAGGAACTAATCCCACCATAGAGTCTCTATTCTCATTACCTTGTCTGTACCTAATTCTTTCCTAACAGCCATGCCTCCTAATATCACTTTGGGGGTTAGGGCTTCATCATATGAATTTTGGGGGAAACACAAACATTCAGTCTGTAGCAGGTGATAGCAGGTTTATATATTGCACTTGTTGATGTGACAGCTTTCTTCTTTTCAAGAACAGATTTTTAAGTATTTCACAATACCAATAATTTTTCAGGTTCTGTGAGACTCTTATAATTTATAATTTCCAAACTTAAAATAATCTGTAATCTATTTTGTCCTAACAATTACAAATATATATTTTTATTTCAAATTATATATATTCCTGCCACATGGAGATAATTACTGCTTTTTCAAATTTTATTTTTTCATTTTATTACACATATTGACATTAAATTTTTATTGACACATAATAATTGTACATATATATGGGATACAATGTGATGTTTCAATACATGCACTCAATGTGTAATTTTCAAATCAGGGTAATTTGCATTATTATTTCTTTGTAGGAAGAACATTCAAAATCTACTCTTTTGGCTGTTTTCATCCTACTGTGCAATAGAATACCAGAACTTATTCCTGAGTTCTATATCTGTTTATTAAACTAACCAAGGATTGGAAATATTGGCAAAATATTGTGTCTGTCCTAAACTTGTACAGACTTTTTTCTTGTCATTATTCCCTATGCAATATAGTACAATAACTATTTGTGTAGCATTTACACTGTATTAGGTATTATGAATAATCTAGAGTTGATTTGAAGTATATAGGAGGATGTGCAAAGGTGATTTGCAAATACTATGTCATTTTACATCAGGGACTTGAGTATCCTTTGTTATTCTCAGGAGATCCTGGAACTTGTCCCCCAAGGATATTGAGGGATGACTGTATAGTCTATCCCCATGAATTTTCATTCTAATGAGGAAAGACTGACTGTAAACAAAATATATATAATAACTTATATAATAAGTGCTGTGAAGTAACAAACAGGGCAAAGTGAGTTATACAGCTCCATTCTTAGAAACCTTGGAGTACTTTTCTTAGTTTACACTTGTGATGGTTTCCTTTTGTCTCCTTTATTACATGGGACTCTGACATGTGGCCATTAGCTAGGGTGGCAGTAGGATCTATCCCAAAAGCATCCTGTTGATAAAGGACCAAAACATCCTGTTGGTCTCGAGCCTATAAGGAAAGCTAATGGTCTTGCTCCGCTTAACTGTGGCCTCCTACACTGACACTGTTGGATGATTGGTGATGTCTTGGGTATTCTCTTTCTTTGGAACTTTGAATATACAACACTTTGTTAGGGAATTGGCAATGGAAGCAAAGCAAAAATGTACAAACAGAAAACAGAATGCGTAACTCTGATGGAATTGAAGCCATGAGGCACCAGAAAGCTTAAAGAGGCAAAATGGGAGGATTAGGGAGAATTTAAGTGGGAGTAACAGAATAGTAACAGAGACAGAATGCTTGAGTCATATAATTGCAAAGCAGAGTTGGGAGCAACAGATGCTAAAGGGTAGTTTCTGTAGTTCCTCCGTGGGTCATAGGAGCAGTTGTCATATTACTGTATAGCTACTGAATGAAGAAGAGTTCTTAGTGAGGCCTGGATGAACAGCTCTTCTTAGTATTCTGTGTGACCCATATGAACTTTTAACAAATCTCTAAGTAAATAAATAGCACCTAAGGTAAACTAAGTTTTTCTCTGCTATTTTTTTGCTTGTGAGAGCTGTAACTCTTAATAGACTTTTATTTCTAGACATTTTGGTGCTCGCCAGTATTTTGTAATGTTTATATTTCCTGTATTTGTAATGAACATTCTTCCTTTATATTTTTTGTTAAATTATTAATACATAAAAGTTCACCTTTTATGGTATAAAATTGTCTCAGATAATTTATACACGTTAGCAATGGGTAAATGGAATTTTTCACATTATTAAATACTGAAGTATGCCCATGTAAGCAAAAAGCAAACAAAAAAAAACACAAAAAACCAAAATCCTCAAACAATGTAAATCACAAAACATTTTATATATACTTCTTAGTTTATTCTGAGAATTTTCTAGCCTTTAAGGATTAAATTATACTGTAAAATATGATAGTATTCCCATTTGATGTCCTTACTGGTGAATTAAGGGCCTTAGTATAAAACTGCTTCGGATGTCTCTAATTTTTATAATGTTTAAATTAAAATTAATATTTAGAACTACAGTACTACTAAGGCTGTAGCTGGAGGACTAATCATAAAATGAATGCATCCCTGTAGTTGCTTTCCAGATGGAAGAAGTAGAATGTTTACCAGTGCCAGAAACTTGTTTACCAGATATTATCCACACCCTTCTGATCTTGACTACTTGCACCGTAGATTACTTTAGCCTATAATTGAATGTTACTTAAACGGGCACATATAGCATATAGTCTTTTTTGTCTGGCTTCTTTCAATTGATTATATTTGTAAAATATATCTGAATTGTCTTTAGCAGAAATTTGTACATTTTAATTGCTGTACAGTTTGCTAGTGTATGAATATACATCTACTTAGCTATTTTCTGCCTATGGACATTTGACTTCCAGTTTGGGGCTATTATGAATAGTTTTTCTTTGAATATTCTTGTAGATGTCTTTTGGAACATATATTTGTGTTTCTGTTGGGTGCATACTTGGTAGTGGAATTGCTAGGTCATTGTTTATGCACACATTCTGCATTTGCTAGTACTTTTTTTTTTTTTTTTGAGACCAAGTCTCACTCTGTTGTCCAGGCTGGAGTGCAGTGGCACGATCTCAGTGCACTGCAACCTCTACCTTCCGGGCTACCGGCGTGAGCCGGCATACTTGGCTAATTTTTGTATTTTTTGTAGTGATAGGATTTTGCTATGTTGGCTAGGCTAGTCTCAAACTCCTGAACTCAAGTGATTTGCCTGCCTTGGCCTCCCAAAATGCTGGGATTATAGTTGTGAGCCACTGCACCTGCCCATTAGCAGGTACTTGTAATGGATTTTGAAAGTGATTGAACCAGTCTACCTTCCTATCCATAGTCCACAAAAATTACCCTACATCTTTGGCAACACTTTCTATTATCAACCTTTTAAATTTTCGTCATTTTCTTGGACATATAGTAGTATTTCATTGTAGCCTCTCAAAGTGCTGTGATTACAGGTGTGAGTCACCACGCCTGGCCCTATTTTGCCTTTATTTTAAGTGATTCTGTAATTCTAGCTATTCATTTATTTCTTGACCTCCTTATTTAAAATATTTATTCCTGTCCTCTTACCTTCCTTGCTGTATTTCCCCCACATACGTATTACCATTTTATCATATAATACATTTTACTTATTTATTAGCTTAGTCCTGATTTTGAGAGGGAGGGCTCACCATAGTTAGCAGGTTGGATCTTCAGCAGCAACAAGAGTTAGATCAAGTTAGAGTTGCCATTGGGCTCAGCTATAACTTCTATTCATGCCACCACAACTATTTCATTTAAAAGGCTATTGTGTTAACAGTAGGGTGAATGATGAGAAAGGCTGGCTGATGTCAGCCAAACTGGCTAAGCCACTGTGCATGGTTATTCATTGCCTCTTTTGAGGTTGATACTTTCTGGGATTAACATGCAACACAAAGAGCTTCATACTTGTCTGTTTTCATATGTCTGTCTGCTTGCATCTTCCCCTCATCTCCTTGTCTCAGTCTCCTATTCTTTTATAGGGTTTATCTCTCATTTTCTGGAGAGGTTGTATCTTACCAGTGTATATGCTATTTCTTGCTCACCTTATTAGTTAATGTGATATTTAGACCATGGATCAACATGAATTTTTTTGGATTGTCCAGATCCCTTGAGACTATATTAAGACTAAAGGCTGGAAAATTAATATAGCCCTGATTCAGGCATGCAAATGTATGCTGCTGTTGGTTGGATGTGACTGTCAGCTGCTTTTAGTCCTTCATAGGGGCAGAAAAACATGCTTTATGAGATCAATGACTACATACCACTTATCTGACAGAGACCAATAACCCCATCTTTATATGCTGCCAGAGAAATTCTCTGGCTTTCACATTGTAGTCTTTAATTGGTGATTTATCATACTCAGTCTTTCATTGTTTTTCTCCATTGCATCAACTGCTCCTAGCAACAGCTATCCAATTTCTAGACCTTTTAATTACTTCTCTGTACTCACAAATGCCTGAAACATTACACCTGCTATGGCTTCTCTTTCAGTAACAAAAGTTTCAGCAATTGTGGTTGCCCTGCTGTGGCATATTAGGGACTATGTGCCACCAGTAATGGATTCCTCATTGCTAGCAAGTTTCTGGCTGATACAGCATCAAATTCTCATTTGGAGTCAGAACTTCACAGGACCACTTTTGGTACCAACTCTCCCAGGTCAAGTTTCCCAAAACACACTTTGAAATGTCCATATTTGCATGTCAGAAGTTTATATTGGGGTGTGCTTCTGGGGTCAATCCCCATGAGAGAGGATGCAAGGGAAACAACACTGGGAAGATGGGGAAATTGAATTGCCATGTAGTTGCCACAGCAACACCAGCTGTTTTACAGGGAGATCCAAAGCTAGTGAGATATTCCAGGAATAGACTATTTTACTGGATATTGGCCAGTCATTGAATGTGGGCTATTTTGGGATGGTATAATAGCATAACTTTGGGTGAGGAAGTTGCAACTCAGGGAAATGCCTGAGGGTTCAGCTATTAGCCATCGGTAAGCAAAATCCTGGAAGCTGGGAGAATGAGTTTCACTTCTGAAGGGGGAATTCTGGGTAGCACACCACTGCATTCACTACAGCCACAATGGCAAGATCAGTTTTAGTGGAGTGGTGAGTGGTGGAAAGGGTACTGTAGTGCTAGAGAATTAAATGAGGAGATGAGGAGGCTTGGTTCACTAGAGAACAAAAGGGAGAAAAAAAAGGAAAAAAAATGAGGAGGCTTGAAAACTTGTTCAAACAGCTTAGCTGTGAAGGGGAGGAGAAGGAGAATATAGTCAGTAGAAGTTTCTGAGGAGACTGGGAGAGATGAGATCCAGGATATAAGTATGATTTGCCATGGGCTGGAAGAGGTTCATTTCTATGATTGTAATGAAAGAGGAGGAGGAAGAAAGTTTAGGTACAGTTAAGCTTATAACAGTAATGAGAGGAAGTTGAGGCAGTTCTTGTTTCTTCTGAGAAAGGCCCAGAAGATTCAGCAGCTGAAAGAGGGAGAGTTGGTTGGGTTGAAGATATAAGATAACTAGAGAGGGTTTTAATAGATAGCAGTGGAGAGTTGGAAGAGAGAGCTACCAGGATAGCCAGTGGGTATTCTTTTTTTGTTTTTCTTAGATGGAGTTTTGCTCTTGTTGCCCAGGCTGGAGTGCAGTGGTGCCATCATGGCTCACTGCAACCTCCACTTCCCAGGTTCAAGCAATTCTCCTGCCTCAGCCTCCCAAGTAGCTGGGATTATAGGTGCCTGTCACCACACTTGGATAATTTTTTGTATTTTTATTAGAGACAGAGTTTCACCATGTTGGCCAGGCTGGTCTTGAACTCCTGACCTCAGATGATCCACCTGCCTTAGCCTCCCAGAGTACTGGGATTACAGGCATGAGCCACTGCACCTGGCTGCTAGTGGGTATTTAGAACCCATTTGAGGTTGATGTTCCTTATTTTGTGGAATTATCAATTTGTGTAACATTTTTTTTCTGACAATACTTAAGGTAGTAAAAGTATAAATGTTGTACTCAGTATCTTACCAATGTTCCTTTTCTTTTTTTATAGCCATCAGATCAAGTCATTACAGTATAGTAACACAGGAGACATGATTCTTGTTGTATCTGGAAGTTCTCAGGCCAAGGTGATTGACAGAGATGGTTTTGAAGTAATGGAATGTATAAAGGGAGACCAGTATATTGTGGACATGGCCAACACCAAGGTAAGCATTAAACAGAATATTTTAAGGAATTTAATTAATTCGGTACACATTTATTAGCAACTTATTTGAGTTATCATGTGATAATTCATCCTAAAATTAGTGTCATAAAGCAATAGTAATTTACTAGTTCTCACAATTGTGTGGATTGACAGAGAGATTCTGCGGGAGCACAAGGAAGGCTATAAGACACTAAATGGGCCCAGATGGTTTGCAATTGGTGACCTACTCCATGGCATCTCTCTCTGTCTTTGCTTCTTCCTTACTTCTACCTCACCTCTTCTCTTCTTGCTTGCTCTCTGTCTCTCTCTCTTTTTCTCTTGACACATGTCTAGTTTGGGTCTTTTCACAGTGTGGTAGTCTTAGTAGATGTATTAGTCTGTTTTCATGCTGCTAATAAAGATCTACCTGAGACTAGATAATTTATAAAGGAAAGAGGTTAATTGACTCACAGTTCTGCATGGCTAGAGAGGCCTCACAATCATGGTGGAAGGCAAGGAGGTGCAAAGTCATGTCTTACATGGTGGCAGGCAGGAAAGAGCATGTGCAGGGGAACTTCCATTTATAAAACCATCAGATCTCATGAGACTTGTTCATTACTATGAGAACAGTATGGGGGAAACTGTCTCCGTGATTCAGTTTTCTCCACCTGGTTCTGCCCTTGACACATGGGAATTATTACAATTGAAGGTGAGATTTGGGTGGGGACTCAGTCAAACCATATCATTCTACTCCTGGCCCCTCCCAAATCTCATGTCCTCACCTTTCAAATCCAATCATGCCTTCCCCAAAGTCCCCCAAACTCTTAACTCAGAATTTCAGCATTAACTCAAAAGTCCATAGTCCAAAGTCTCACTTTAGACAAGGCAAGTCCCTTCCACCTATCAGCCTGTAAAATCAAAAGCAAGTTAGTTATTGGCTAGATACAGTGGGATACAGGCATTGGATAAATACACTCATTCCAAATGGGAGAAATTGGCCAAAGTGAAAGGGCTACAGGCCCCATGCAAGTCCAGAATCCAACAGGGCAGTCAAATCTTAAAGCTCCAAAATGACCTCCTTTGACTTCCTGTGTGTCACATCCAGGCGATGAAAGAAGTGAGTTCCTATGGTTTTGGACAGTTTTGCTCCTGTGGCTTTGTAGGGTATAGCCTCGTTCCTGGCTGTGTTGAGTGTCTGCAGCTTTTCCAGGCACACAGTGCAAGCTGTCAGTGGATCTACCATTCCGGGGTCTGGAGGATGGCGGTCCTTTTCTCACAGCTCCACTAGATAGTACCCAGTAGGGACTCTGTGTGGGGGCTTCAACTCCATATTCCCTAGCACTTCCCTAGCAGAGGTTCTCCATGAGGGCCCTGCCCCTGAATCAAACTTCTCCCTAGCTATCCAGGCATTTCCATACATCTTCTGATATCTAAGCTGAGTTCCCCAAACCTTAATTCTTGACTTCTATGCATCCACAGGCTCAATACCATGTGGATCCTGCCAAAGCTTGGGGCTTGCACCCTCTGAAACCATGGCTTGAGATGTACTTTGGTCCCTTTTAACTATAACTGGCATGGCTAGGATGCAGGGCAACAAGTTCCTAGAATGCATATAGCAGGGGGATCCTGGGCCCATGAAACCATTTTTTCCTCCTAGGCCTCCAGGACTGTGATGGGAGTGTCTGCTGTGAAGGTCTCTGACATACCCTGGAGTTGTTTGCCCTATTGGCTTGGTGATTAACATTTGGCTCCTCATTACCCATGCAAATTTCTACAACCCAGTCTCCTCAGAAAATAGGTTTTACTTTTCTGTTGCATCATCAGGCTGCAAATTTTCTGAACTTTCATGTTTTGCTTCTTTTTGAACGCTTTGTTTTTTTTTTTTTTTTTTTATTGCGTTTTAGGTTTTGGGGTACATGTGAAGAACATACAATATTGTTGCATAGGTACACACGTAGCAGTGTAATTTGTTGCCTTCCTCCCCTTCACCTATATCTGGCCTTTCTCCCCATGCTATCTCCCCCCAACTCCCCCCCCCCCCCCGGCCCCCCCCCCCGGCCCCCCCCCCACCCCCCCCCGGTCGGGGGGCCCCCCCCCGGGGGGGCCGGGCCGTCGGGGGGAGATAGCATGGGGAGAAATGGCAGATATAGGTGAAGGGGAGGAAGGCAGCACATCACACTGCCACGTGTGTACCTATGCAAAAATCTTGCACATTCTTCACATGTACCCCAAAACCTAAAATGTAATAAAAAAAGTTGTGGGTGACACACACACATAAAAATAAAATAAACAAAATAAAAATGAATTGCAGCTGAAAAAAAATTCAAATGTAAATCAATTAAATTTAAATAAAATTTAAAATGTAGTTCCTCAGTTAAATCAATTACATTTCAACTTCTCAGTAGTCTTATGTGTTTAGTAGATACTATATTAGAGCAAAACTATACAACACTTCTATTGCTGCAGAAAGTTCCATTGGACATGGCTGAGTAAAATGTGGTGTTGGACTACATTATAGCCTGCCTTGAAAATAGGAGCAAATAAGAGCTTGGTTATTTCTTTTTTTTGGAAATAGTATGATTTTTGACTAAATCTACTTATATAAGCCCAAAGTATTTCTTAAGATATATAGTATCTTAATGGATCAGGTTGCCAGGCGCATGGCTCATGCCTGTAATCCCAGCACTCTGGGAGGCTGAGGCAGGTGTATCACTTAATGTCAGAAGTTTGAGACCAGCCTGGTCAACATGGTGAAATCCTGTCTCCACTAAAAATACAAACATTAGCAGGGTGTGGTGTTGCATGCCTGTAACACAGTTACTTAGGAGGCTGAGGACAACTTAGTCCCAAAGAAATTGGGACTAAGCTTATATTCTGTATTTGGGGATAATGTATTTTAATGTGTCAAGCCCAAAGCCTTACTAGTGACAAGTTTTAACCAATAAAAGCCATTGTTCTGATTATCTGGGACATGGATAATATCACCAAACATGCCAAATAGGTAGAATTCATTTCCATTAAAAAGAAGTTTTTGCTATATGCTCCAAAAGTGTTAAATCTTATAAATTCTTTGAGAGCCACATGGCAAGATTTCCGAGAATCCTCAAAATTTCAGACCCAGTAGTTTTATTATGATTTATCCAAAGGGACCAAAACCTTAAGAACATCAAACTAGTTTCCAAAAGAGGCTACTTGCTACAATGTTATAGAACATAGCAAACCACGGGAAACAGCATCAGTAGGGAATCATTTGTGGCGCATCAAAAATATAAAGGTTGAGAGACCATTGTGGACTAAGCAAGAGTACAGGTTAGAGTCCAAGCCATTAGTTTTTAATAGTAACTCTACCACTGAGTAGCTCAAAAACCAAGGTCAGTTAATGTATACTTTCACTTTTCTGCCAAAGGGAGATTATAGTAGTGAAGGAGTCCTAGGACTTCCATAATAATGAAACGAGGCTGATGACTGAGAAGCTTGTAGCTTTATGTATTATATATCTAGCATGTAGTAGAAACTCAGTAAATGTGGGTTACTTTATTATTTTGTGAATATTTAGTAGGACAAGACTGTACTCACAAAGACAATATAATTGAAATATGTAAACTCCTTGTAAAACAAGGTTAAATGACAAGTTACAAACAGATGCTGTGCATTCCCAAAAAGTTAAGCATAGAATGACCATATGACAGCAATCACTCTCCTTGCTATGGAATGGAAATATCTTTCCTTAATTCTGTTGTGGTTCTCTGCTCGGAGGGAGCTACTGCTCCAGAGATCAATAAAACTAAGCAGGAAAATTATTCTCTCTGCCACTGTTTAGGGAAATTTATTTACTCTATTGTTTTTTGGGCATATGTGTGAAATTATTTTATTCAATTAAACAATATTTTCCTCTCATATGTATATAATTCTTACTGACTACAAGGTAACTGTATAATGTCATTGGTTTAAAAATAAAATGTTGCTTTTTATGAAAAAAAACCCAAAAAAGAGAAAAAATAATTTATACTCAAATGTTTCTAGCAGAATTTTCATACTAGCCAAAAGATGGAAACAGCCCAAATTTTCATTAACAATTATAATATATGTATATAGTACAATATTATTTCATCACAAAAATCAATGAAGTAATTATACATACTACAATGTGAATGAACCTCAAAAACATTTTGCTAAGTGAAAGAGGTCAAACACAGAGGGTCACACATTGTGTGCTTCCATTTATATGGAATATCAGAATAGGTTTTTCCATAGAGACAGAGAGCAGATTGGTGTTTGCAAAAGGATGGGGGAGGGGGAATACAAGTGTACTTATTTCCTAGGGCTGCCATCATAAACCACCACCAGCTGAGTAAGTTAAACAATAAATATTTATTGTTTCACAATGAAGGTGAGAAATCTGAAATTGAGATGTCAGTGGAAACATGTTTCCTCTGAAACCTGTAGCAGAATCCATCCTTGCCTTCTAGCTTCTGCTGATGTGCCAGGTAATCTTTGGAGCCCCTTGGCTCACAGCTGCGAACTCCAATCTCTGCCTTAGTAGTCACGGGGTGTATTCCCAGTGCATCTCTGTCTTCACGTGGTTTTCTTCCTATCAGAACACTAGTCATATTGAATTAATATCCCACTCTCCTACCCCAACTTCTCCAGGATAACCTCATCTCAAGGAATCCCATTTGCCTTAAGGCTATTTCCAAACAAGGTCATATTCTTATGCACCAGGGCTTAGGATCTTAACATATCTTTTTTTTTTTTTTTTTTTTTTTTTTTAAGTGAGACACAATTCAACCCATAACAGAGAAGCAACTCCTTAGTGGAAATAAGGTTTTATTTTGATATGATGAAAATGATTTGGAACTAGAAAGTGCAGTGATGGGACAATGTTGTAAAGATATTAAATGCCACTGAACTGTTTATTTAAAATGGTGATTGCATGTTATGTGAATTTCACCTCAATTAAAGAATGGAACATACAATTGCAAATTATACAAAAACATACTTATGTGGGAAGTGAACAAAAGTTTTTATTGTAAAAAGTAGAATAACTCTCAAGGGAAAGTAACTTTTTTATATATTAGAATAACTTCTTGGTAATTTTAATTATATAAAAAGTAAGCTCAAAATATAGCTGAGATGAATGAAGATAGAAAAGGAAATGCTAAGTCATCTTAAAGTAGAATAAATTTTGAGATCCTTGAATATGCAGAAGAAGATAGAGGTGTGTGGGAAGTCTTGAACAGAAAGGTGTCAGCTCCAAGGTGGGAGAGCTGGGACCTAAAAGAGAAACATGAGCCTGGAAGGAAATCCCTTGATAAGAAAGGTTTAGTCCTTTTTAGAACAGTGATGTGTGAAATTTATTATTTATTCCTTTATTATGTGAAACTCCAACGTTCAGTTACATTCCATTACCAAAAACTTGCATTATGGATGAGGTTTATGGAAAATCATACAATAGAATCAAGAACAAAGAAGAGAGGAACCTGAAGGAGTAAGATCAGGAGTATGGTCAAGGACTCATTGTGATATTGTAAACATGAAAAAACAAGGGAAGCCATGAGAAGATATAATCCCAAGAAGGCACAGCTGTTGTGTTAGTTTGTTTTGCACTGCTGTAAAGGAATACTAAGGCTGGGTAATTTATAAACAAATGGGTTTTTTTTGGCTCATGATTCTGAAGACTATACAAGATGCATGGTGCCAACATCTGCCTCTGGTGAGGGCCTCAGGATGGTTCCAGTCATGGTGGAAGGTGAAGTGGGAGCAGGCATGTCACATGGTGGGAGAAGCAGGGCAGGTGGGGAGGTGCCAGGCTCTTTAAACAAACAACTCTCAGGGTAACTCATTACAGTGGGGAGGAGTCCAGCCATTCCTGAGGGATCTGCCCCTGTGATCTAAACACTTTCCACCAGGTCCCACCTCTTCTATGGGGGATCACATTTCAATGTGAAATCTGGAGGGAACAAAATATCCAAACCATATCCGCAGTCTTGGGAAGGGTTCAGTACCTCTGACAAGACACGGGAGGGTGAGGACAAGAAGGTCCATTCATTTATACAAGCAGATGGCTTCAGGTTACAGCTGAGTTCTATGGGAATACTATAGAATACAAATAAAATATGATTTTAAAATTATTCACACTATTCTATAGTATATTACTAAGTTAGCCTTACTATAAGAAAAATAGCCTGGGTGTGGTGGCTCATGCCTGTAATCCCAGCACTTTGGGAGGTCGAGGTGGGCGGATCACAAGGTTAGGAAATCGAGACCATCCTGATCGAGACCATCCTGATCGAGACCATCCTGATCGCGACCATCCTGGCCAACATGGTAAGACCCTGTCTCTACTAATAATACAAAAATTAGCTGGGTGTGGTGGCACATGCCTGTAATCTCAGCTACTTGGGAGGCTGAGGCAGAAGAATTACTTGAACCAGGAAGGTGGAGGTTGCAGTGAGCAGAGATCATGCCACTGCACTCCAGTCTAGGCAACAGACTGAGACCCCCTCTAAAAAAATAAAAAAGAAAGAAAGAAAGAAAGAAAGAAAGAAAGAAAGAAAGAAAGAAAGAAAGAAAGAAAGAAAGAAAGAAAAAAGAAAGAAAGAAAGAAAGAAAGAAAGAAAGAAAAAAGAAAGAAAGAAAGAAAAGAAAAGGTAGATTTCTGAAGGTTTTTTCTTGCTGTTTGTTTGACTTTGGTTTTTGGAAAGGAAAACAAAGTGGTGAACCATGGCTTAGGCTCTTATTTAAATTAAAAAAGTGATTTCACAAATGCAGGAAGTCTGAATGGCATGTGCTATGTAGGAGGCAAAGAATCATTTGTTCAGAATATTTTCAAGAAAATGGAAACCATTTACTAAAGTAAGATATTTTATAACAAATCCAAATATGTGTGTGTTGATTTTAAATAATCTCTTACTAGTGTAAATACTAATCTTCATATCATGGTTTCAAAAACCCAAACAACTGACTGAGAAAATACTTGGTGATAGAAACACAAGTGTGCCACCTTCCATCTCCTTCCATCTGGAAGCGATTTCTCAGCTATGTTTTCTTCTGAGAGATAGTTCCCTAGACTAAAAATTGGTTGGGAATACAAGGATGTCATGGAAGATGGATAAAGTACTTGAATGTTGATGCACTGATTCTGTCACTTAGACCCACAATTTTAAGTCTCCTGTGTGTCAATTGCTGTTTAAGGAATAGGACGGGGAGAAAAGCCACAGAAACCTCTTCAGTACTTCTATTTTGAGCCAATATTATCATCCAAAGATGCTGTACATTGCCGAAGGGCATTTATTAAGTAGTAGTTCAGCTTCACACACAGAGGAAGATCTTAATTCTTTTTGCAGAAGAAGTGATTTCTTCTGAGATAGGGGTATTCATGCTTTGAGGTTCTCCAACATGGAACACATTATTTTGGATCATCTTTTGCTACTTTCAGTAGATTCCAAGATGCAAGCACTGAAGGTTATCATCACAGTGCAAGGAGGAAGATGGAATTATGTAGCTTAAACAGAGCACAAAACGCTGAGCAGAGCTAATCGGTTTCCTCAAGTTCAATTCCACTGTCTTCACATGAGTAACCTTTTAGCCTAAGGCGCATTGGCCCAACAACAAAGCACAGACTAATTCACTCTCACTCATGGTCTACTTACCAAGAATGTTACACGATGTTTCCACACACTCAGAAGCTGGCTGCCTTCGAATTGCTCAACAGTCATACAATTTTCCAAAAAAATTGAAAGGCTCATTTACTATCCCAAATAGAAATGTAAGGAGAGGATGGTCTCTGTATTAACTGGTAGAACAGACATATGTTCCTTACTCAAGAAATTCCTTTTCTCTTTCCTAGGAACCTGTCTCATTGGCATCATGGCCACCTCCACACTGGGCCCTGATAACCCTTCCCACAGACCCACCTCTCTTAGTTGATCAGCCCTGGCATGGCCATTTGACCCAAGAGTCTTCTCAAAAATTGAGGAAGTAAATTCAAGGAAGAGGATGCTTGTCTCTGAGGCTGAAAGTATAAGCTCAGAAAATTTTGTGAGCCATACTTCTTTTCAAGTGGTTTAAAGATAAGGAAGAAATTAAAAGGCAAAGTTAAGAGAAGAATACAGCAAATATCCAGATACCAGCAGACAGAAATTGCTCTTATTGCTATTCAACTTATGATTAAAATCAGTCATAATGGCCAAACATAACTTTTAATTTTTCAAACAGATATGTTTGTATTATTATAATTTGTTTTCCATTTTGCTTAACTTATTTGGGTTGTTAACTATAAAGAAAATATTCTGTACTAATATAGGCTCATGTTCCAGCAAACATTGCATGTTCTACTTTATTTATTAAAAAGATAAACTGTAGTCATCTCAGATCACAAAAATGTAGTTTTTTTAGATGAAGGAACAATAATGGTATTAATGGGGAAATGACAAAAACAATGCATGTGACACATGCTTATTTATTTATATATTTATTATGTATTTATTTTAGTTTTTTGAGACAGAGTCTCACTCTGTAGCCCAGGCTGGAGTACAGTGGCACGATCTTGGCTCACTGCAACCTCGACCTCCAAGGCTCAAGCGATTCTCCTGCCTTAGCTTCCCAAGTAGCTAAGACTACAGGTTTGCACCACCATGCCTGGATAATTTTCTTATTTTTAGTAGAGATGGGTTTCACTACATTGGCCAGGCTGATCTTGAATTCCTGATCTCAGGTTATTCACCTGCCTTGGCTTCCCAAAGTGCTGGGATTATAGGTATGAGCCAGCATGCCCATCCAACACACCCTCATTTATATTACAAGATATTCTAGTGCTGCCTCAGTTTACTTATCTGAAGATCCCTTACGTACTACACTTGTCAACTTTGTGACTACAATGGCAGATCTGAGTAGTTGAAAAAGAGAATATAAGGCTCCCAATACCTAAATTATGTATTATAGGGTCTTACACAGAAACGCTGATGACTCCAGACTTAGTCCAACATTGTGTAGCTAAGGCAAGATTGAAAAACACGTGACTCACCTGCTCTATTTCTGTACCCATGGCAGATATACCTAATGGATTACCATCCTCTTTCAAACTAGGCAAAGGCATGGCTACTACAGTTTCTTAGTATTCTAGGAAGAAGATAATAGTTAATCTGCACTGGCAAAGGAGATACAATATCTTTGTACTATCTGGACTATGGAATTTTATAGATTCATATTTTCAGACTGTCAGCTTTAGAACAAATTTTCAATACTCTCTACACTCAGCATGTAGCTTCTTGTATGTGTAAAAGATATTACACACAAGGAGAAGTGGACAGGTGATAGAAAACTGTTTAAACCAGCATCTGGTTCAAGTAATATTTTAACCTCAACAAATGATCAAACGACACCAAAAAGCCACATTTTCTTATCCATTCATCCATTGATGGATACATATGTTTTTTGCATGTCTTGGTTATTGCGAATAGTGCTGCAATAAACATGAGAGTGCAGAGAGGTTTTCCACCTATCAATTTCATGAAAAAGAAATTTCTATAATTTGTAACAACGTGGATGAATCTGGTGGACGTTAAGTGAAACAAGCCAAGCACAGCAATACATGCTCTCACCACATGATCTCACCCATATGAGCAACCTAAAAAACTTGATCTCGCAGAATAGAGTATAAGGGCTATGATGATGGTTACTAGAGGTTAGTGCTGTTGGTGGGTGCAGGGAGGGTGGAGGTTTGGGAGATGCAGGTTAAATTATACAAAATTACAGTTAGAAGGACAATTGTACAGCATAGTGAGTAAAGTTAATGACAACATATTGTATTCTTGAAAAATGCTAAATGAGTAGACATTAAGTATTCTTACCACAAAAATGACAATTATATTAGGCAATGCATATGCCAATTCATCAGATTTATTCATTCCACAATGTATATATATTTCAAAACATCACGTTGCATGTGATGTATATGTGTAATTTTATCTCTCAATTTAAAAAATAAATAAATTTATAATAAAAATAAATAACAAAAGCCATTCCTAAAATCTCAATGGGTGGGTTATCTCTGAGTAACTTATACACCTTAGTTCTAATCTAAAGAAATAAAACTTGAAGGAGATCAGAAAGATATAATTCTTTTTAAAGTGCATAAGCCTTTGGGTAAAGGTAAACATTTTTTCCTATATAAAATACAGAGTGTAAATAAAAGATTAAACTGCAATATTGTAGAAAGGAAAAATAAGAGAATAATTTGTAGGGTTGCTACATTATTAGAAACATAGCACTTTCCCTGAAGAGTGAAAGCTGTGTTCAATATGGGTTTGTAAAAAAAAAAATCTGTAGTTTTTTTTTAATCTATTGGATGAAATATAAAATTTTTATTATATTAAATTACTTACATAAGGCTGTAGCAGTAACCAACAAATTAAAATATGAATGGCAAAGAGTATAAATGAATCCTTGCCAACTGAGACAGATGTATAGGGTCTGATCTTTATATAGAACAGACAGATCAATAGCAGAGCAGCCCAAAGTCCTGGTTGAAAGCCCAGGATAATTCTACCTAAAAAAAAAAAAAAGCCGTAAGAAATGTGGTGTTTATCTTTCTCTCTAATTTTTTCTTCTATAAATACTAATACAGTTGGCTTTCTTTTCCTCTAATAGAGGAAATACAGAAAAGATATTTCCTTTTAACAACCCAGAAAGGTCAGAAAAGTATAAAATGTCAAATCTACAAAGTTGGACAAATGTGGGCAAAGCATTAAATGTTAATGATGTCCTTCTTTGCAAAGTTTCATGAAAATCACGTATATTTTCAATTATGCTGTAATTAAGACTGCATGATCCCACTTGCCATCACAAAATGAATTGACTAGACATATGGTCGGGGTCGTCATTAACATTTGCTGTAAAGACTAAGCAGGAAGATAACTTGACTCACTGTCCCTGTCAACTGGCATAGCTAAGTGAAGAGGCATGACAGCAGTGTGGAGGACTGTCATGATCAAGAGCTTTGGAATCAAGCCTATCAGGTTTTGGCTATGTGAACTCTTTGAGCCTCAGCTTCTATATTGATAAAACTGTGTGCTATTTGACTTGTAGGGTTGTTTTAAGGACCAGAGTAATAATAATAATTATTTTCTGCACACATGTAACACAATGACATCATTATAAGGAGCGTCATAATATGACTCCTGCTTCTATTTCAAGCTTTATAGCCCATGAATGTCTTTTCCATTCTCCATCCTGTAGCCTCACAGACCATGTTGCAGTTTTAGTAACTTGTGTGTTTTCTCAACTAAGATTCTTTTGCATTACTTTTGCTCTTTTTATTCTTCCTTCTTCCTTCAAGCCCCCTCCCTCTTCACTTGGCCAAATTATACTATTCAATTATCAGTCTTGACTGTATATGTTTCTTCACAGGATATGTTAAGATTCTTCTGCTATATGATGCCAGAGCATACTATCCTTTTCCTTTTAAGCCTTAAGTCTTACTTTAATTACTTATTTTGCTTTCTTCGGTTATATTGTAAGGAAGCTGTGGATGGGGACTGTATTGCCTTTTCACTAACACAAGCCTGTTTTTGATGTGTCCTATGAATTGAATAAATTAGAATTACTTTCATCATTGTACTTCATATGTATCTACAATGTAGAAAACACATGGACGTGGGCTTTGGATTTAGAAAGATGAGGATTTGACTTCAGTAGCTCACTAGTCATGAAATATTGGCTAAGTTAGTCAAGCCCTACCAGATATTATTTTCTTGTCTGTAAATTTGCAATAATACTGTCTCTGAAAGAGACTGTGAGGGTTAAATGAGAAACATATGAGTATTGGTGACTCTTAACAATACTTAGTATCACTACTATTGTCCCATAAGTTCACATTCAATTTTTTGGATAGTAGTCTAGACTTCTGAAAAGTAGAAATAAATCGATTTTGGGGGAAAAAGAAGCAAGTTCTCTTGCTAAGGCAATGTATTTTGTGTAGAGTTCATTTTACCCCACCAAAGTTGCATTCTAGCATTATGTTAACAGAAAAGATTTTCTGGGACTGAGATTTTATACAGGGCCTTCCATCAGTATGCTTATGACGCTACGACGGAAATGACAACAGCTGAATTTAAATTGGAAGCTAATCCAAAGTGACAGCCATAACAAATTTGCAAGTCAGACTTCAAAGCCAGTCCTTCAGAGGTCTGCATCCATGACAAGTGCACCTGATGCACACCTCAGCTTGCCTCACCCCATCCAGCATGCTCATTAGATAATGTCACTCTGGTAACACACAAGGGAAATGGTTTTGTGAAAACCACGTGACTCCAGAATTTTGCATGATTCAGTGAAGGAAAGTCATGCTAGTTCATGCAAAGCAGATGCCTGTGACTGTTTTTCAACCTCCAGAAAAAGAGAGCTAGGGAGGGCTCCAGAATTTTTATATATGTAGTACTTAGGATTAGTCATCTGGTTTTAAGAAACCCTGTAAGGCTTTTCTTGAGAGCATTTGTATCACAAGCAAGTTGTTTTGGCTTAAACTGTGTGCACATTGGAATGGCTGGGGGATGCTTGTGAAACTCATACGGGTTGGGGGAGAGAAGGGATAAAGCCCTGCTAAGCCACCCTTCCATAAATATGTAACTCTGGAAAGAAACGGGGAATGTGGTTTTAATTGCCATAATGGCTTAAACTTCAACTACTGAAGAACGCATATTTAAAATTTCACTATGATAAAGTTGGTGATAGAGACAAGTCAGAGGATCACAACTTTACTTTCAGAGGAAACATGTGGAAAGTCCTCTTTGTTCTTATTCCTGCAGAAACTCCTCCTACACTGCCATTTTTAGATGAGTCAGCAGGAAAACTCAGATGGGAATTTTCATTATATACTTTGGAAGATTTAGCTCTAAAGCCCTGAACCCAAAGCAGTATTCTAGAGTAGAAAAGTTTCTTCCGATACCTTTCTATTTCCCTGCCCAACCCAAAAAGTCTATCCACAACCACCGAGTTTCAAGCAGTTGCAAGCAGAACCCCTTCCCTTTGCATCACCTAGGAAAATATTTAGTGTTTGATCATCTTTGGGGATTACCTCTCTGCTTTGTAATATATAATCAAAGCTGCAATTAAAATGGCAAGAAATGTTTTCTTTTATACATTTTTAAAGACAAAAATAAAAACTATGTTGTTCATATTGTTAATAATGATATTTAAGAAACTATGTTTTTCTGGACTATCTTGTCCCCTCTGTACTGAATTATGTAAGTCATGCAGAAGAAAATGACCTTTTGTTATTCTCCTGAGAAAGTACTTTGGTTTCAGAGACATGACATTTATTTTGTTCCTTATATTACTTGAGCTCACTTAGAAACACTAATAACATTTGGATGACCCTTGATAGCTGAAGTTTACTTTTAAACACAGTATCTCATTCAGCCATGAAGACAAACCTGTAGGGGATGGATTATTCCTATTTTAGATGTAAGGAAACTGAGATGGAAAGAAGTTAAAAAACCATACCTCTGACCACAGAAGGAGCACATTAAGTAGGACTACCTGAAGCAAACACAACCCAGTATGTTCCAGGAAATACAAAAAGGTAAGACAAATTAATTACATGTTCACAAATTATGTATTAAAATCTCTATCAGCTTTCCAGAATAACAATAACAGCTTCTAGTATTATGACTGAAGACCTGTTGTTTATAGCAGGTAGTCAGGCAGTCATGAGCAGGAGAAGAGGGCCCCACCACCATCAGGAATGTCAGGCAAACATCAGGTGATGGTCAGGCAATTATTAAACTATCTCTCTAAAATAATAATTGGTTACAGCAGCCAGTGCCAGGAAAAGGCAGTCTCCCAACAGACAGAAACATCTGAAACTGGTCATCAGCGGCTTCCTGATAAAACCTCAGGAATTGGGTGAGTGGGCTCAAGCATGTGAAATTCACAGTTTAAAAAGGCAAAATGGCAGTTTAACTGGTATATGACCTTCCACGGACATTTGGCTGGTAAGAGAACGCTTCTAGTAAGCATGTGTGCAGTTCCAATAAACACACATGCTCACCTCCCACATGCTAGCAGGCCACCACACATGTGGACAGCCCACCCCGAAAGAAGAATCAGGGGAGAAAGTACTCAAGACCCTGGAAGTAGGCAAGATTTAAAACCTAAGTCAAAGGTCAAACAGCACACTTCTCTTTCAAGTTGCCCACTTGGCCATCTTCCAAGCATACTTTCCTTCCTTTTCTTCCTGCTTTAAAGCTTTTTAATAAGCTTTCATTCCTGCTCTAAAACTTGCCTTGGTCTCTCCTCCTGCCTTAGGCTCCTCAGTCTAATTATTTCTTCTGAGAAGACAAGAACTGAGGTTGCTGCAGACCTAAAGATTCACTGCTGGTGACATATTGTGCTGCTGTGTGACTCAGATGCTTTCCACTGCTAACACTATCATGTACCAAGAACTGTACGATACAAAGCAAGGCAACGTTCAGTCCTCAAGGGGCTCCCTATCTCTAGTGTGCATACCGCCAAATAAAAAGAAAACAAGCCAGGTGGATAAAGGTAAAGTTACATAAAAATATTATTAATAGTCTTTTTATCTGCAGAATGTTTTGTAGTTTTCAAAATAATTCCCATCCTGACCTCTCTTTTTATTCTCATAACATCTTGTCAATGTTGAATCAGAGATGGACACTGTGAGATGGGTATTGTTGTGCTATGTGAATTGGTGGTGTGTGGGTTATGGTGTGGAAGATAGTGTGTATCTGGTATATGCAACTGTTGTGAATTCTTACAATTTTATATTCTCTTGGGGATCCATTTTGAATACAAGTTAAACTTTCTCCTACCAGAAGCAGGGCCCAGTCCCTCTTGACACAGCCTGAATGATTATATATCAGGAAAATTGAATTGGTCATTTTGTATCAGCATATGCACAAAGCGCCATCACTTCCACACTACATCCAAATGGCTCAAGCAGGTAGCCAGAGATAAGAACTTAAGAGTTTTCTCTTCTGCCTGGTACACTAGGCTCCCCACTCTTCTGCAGCTTCCTTTAAAAGAACCATTCAGGCATTTGCTCCCAAACATAAAGTAAGGCACACCTGGTACTTTTCCTCTCTTATCTTTCTTTATCCCTGCATTGCATGACCTGGGGATGGAGAACTGCCCTACCCACTCATTGCACCTTCCTTGCCACAAATCTGTAAATCAAAATCTATTGAACTTGAACCCTATGGTGGTGGTACTGAATTTGTGCTTTCCATCTGAAGAACCAGGGGCTTCCCCAGACCAGGTTTTCCCAGAAATGCCTGGGAAAACACATGGTCTAGTTTCCAGTACCAGAGCACTGGTCAGGCAGGCATATACTGGACATGGGTCAGATAAGAGCCACAAGGACATCTGCCACTATAAACAAGTTTCCTGTGTGAGGGATGCCCTGCTGGCAAGATCTGACAACTAGGCACTGGGACATCCACCAGTTAAAAAAGTGTCTTATGAAAGGAACACTGTAGATACCCATGTCCAACCCATCTTAATTTCCTATTAGGGCAAGCCTGCCAACTACTCTGATATTGGAGTCTCAACGTACCTTTGGGTTCTCAAAACAGTCCTGGCTCTTTCCTTAAAACTGTTAAAAAAATATATAGCAAATGTTTTATGCTTGTCTAAAAATCTAAAGTATACATTCTAGGACAAACAATTTAATTCTATGATTGGGAGAACAGTTTTTGAGCTCACTATTGGTCCACTTATAAAGCTGAAGCAAAATTATTCACTTAGGGCAAGAATTACCCATTGTTTGCATTACTTTTTGAGTACCTTCCACATTGCCAGCATTTTCTTATATACTGCTGTTGGTAAAGTGAATAATTTTGGACTCCCTGTTATTCAAATAGCTCTTCTTAGAGAATATCACTTTGATATTTTGTTTACCTATATCTTTACCAGAGTTGGTAAATTGTACACCTATGTGATTAATACAGATATTAATATGAAGCTTACAGAATGTCAACTAGTCCGTGAGCTTTGAAGACAGTGGCCTCAAGAGAGGCCTATATACTGTGGCATGAAATTCAAATTCCAGTAGTCATATGGACAAGTAAAAGGGGAAAACATATTTCTCATATGCTCTAGGAAAAAATGTATATTTACTTTACTTAAATATCTTGCTTTGATCTCACTGTGCATCTCACTTTGAGAATCGGGATCACATTTTTATCGATGTTCTCTTTCTACCAGATGTTAAGAACAAGAATTAGAATCTAATATTAAAATGAAAATTTATCATGATGTCTGTTTATTATTTGCTGTAAGTTAGACTTTCAATTTGGGGAAATGATGTAGATGAAGGAAAAATATGTCAGTAGGACTATAGAGACAATACAGTATTGAGAATATAAGCCAATGAGAGCTCAGTAGCCTGGTGAAGTCCTCATGTTTAGAATTAGAAAGACCTGGGTTCAAATTCTATTAGCAGAGTATCCTTGGGCAAATTGCTTGCTCCAAATAAGCTTCAGTTTCTATATTTGCAAAATGAGGATAATAAAAATAATAACAAAATGAACTACCATAATCTGATGTTGTACTAATAACAGGTATTAATGCATGTAACTTGCTGTTTCAGTGCCTCAATAATGGCTAGCACTCTATAGATGAGCTAGGAACAACTGTTTGAAATCTGGATGTTCAGTCTTTCTGTATCAGAAACTGCCACATCACCAGATTGGAGCCTCTCAGGTGGTGACCTCAGAAGTTTAAAGATGATTTTGTGTCACAGAAGAAAAAGCAGCTGTACCCACAATTTGCAAATGAACTGGGTCCTTCCTCTATCACTGGATGTAAGGCATATTGGTAATAAGTCCGTTACTGTAAGGAATAAGACATCTGGAACACTTTGGGAAAACAGGAGAGCCACTGGAATTTAAACCCAATACTCATTTTTTAATACCCCAAATTGTAAATGTCTTTCTTACTTTCCATAATATTGATCAGTATTGACCTGCCACATGGCATGGATTAGACAATTGAGATTGTAGCATGGGTTCACATTTCTAATTGACTTTATTTTTCTTCTATCTCTGCCTTATGTTCATTTCTTGTATAGCTGGTGGGAGAATTCAATGTGAAATTCTTTTAACTTTAGTGACTTCTTTGACATCTCATTTAAAATTACAGACTTATAATAAACATATTCCATGTTTTATGTTTCTTATGGTAAAAATCTAAAGCAATATATTTCCCATCATTGAATAGGATATTTGTAAAAACCATATTTCAATATCCAGTCTTTGTATCATTGACATACAGAGTGGATATGATATATATAAGAGCACAATTTTGTGTACCATTTAAATTTTCTCCAGAGGGCTAATAACAGATAATGCACAGGCCAAGTGGCCATTATTAGATTAGAGATCAGAAAGTAAAAAGCATAGAGAAAATGCACATGGTTTTTTCCAAGTGGATTTAAAGCATCTCCTGTCAGATATGTACAAATTTATAAAGATTTGTTCACTACACTGGAGTTTTCTTTTTATGCCCCCACACTCAAAAAACAAACCTCCTAGCTCAGAATCAAGATGTATAGGGTTGCTTCTGTACATAGTGTAGACACAGCTTTATGTAAACACATGTTCTGTAAGGATTTCATGCAATTTTTTCCAGTAACTCTCCACAGTCACCATTTGTTAGCTTAGGCAAGGAAAGATTATTCTCTGCCTCGCTGGTCCAGAATCAGCCCTCTTGAGCTGCCCTGTCCAAATGGACCATGAAAAATGAGAGCACATATGTCCTACTTTGGAATGAACAAAGCTTGGGTATTATTTTCTCAGCTTGGATGTCACATGATGCCTCCCACTTTGGAAAATATTCTTCACACCATTTTTTTTTCCTTTCTCCATCAGAAGAGCACCTAACCTACCCCAAATGCTGCAACTGTGGAGAAAGTACTAAAATTAAGAAATAAAAACCTTATGTATGTTTTCCAGGTTGCACTGACATAGCTGTATATTAGACTCAGAAGCTTTGAAAAGTACAAATACACAGTTCTCATCTATAGAAATTCAGGTTCACTGTATTTGCAATGAGGCTAGGGTGCCTGGTAGCCTTGCAGCAAGATAGTACCACACCTCTGAAGGGATTGGAATATGGACTGCTAGCAGTCTGAAGGGAAGACACTGCTATTTTTCTCTAAGGAGATACTGAGTGAATAAAGATGTGGTTTATTAAATGATGGTTCTGGTTACTCTTAGAACTAATTTATATATTAAATAGATAATAATGAGAAGTCATTTGAGTCATATTTCTACAAAGGTAACCTGTATAGAAATCATTTCACATTCAGCTTAGTAAACAATAAAATAAAGATATATTTGTTAGTTTAAAATGTCAGAATTTATGTAACATTTATTATTATTTTAGTACACAAGAATGCAATTAAGTGTTCAAAAACTACCACAAAATTTCTTAGAAGCAGGACAAATACTTACACAACAGAAATATTTCCAAGATTATAGGTTTTCTTTAAAAATGTTTCTACTCCTACTAGTCTACTTCTAAAGAGGATAAAGGCAATACTTTATTTTTTTACTAGAGTGTCCAAAAGAGGTCATATTATCATCCAAAAATTTATACTTCTGATGTATTGGGAACAATGAGTCAATATTTTAAAAACCTCAAATAATAAAGCAAAATGTCTATTGTAATAACCTTTTCAGCAAAAATAAACACTGTCAAGATCCCTTATTTGATGAATTAAATGAAGGGCATTATATGCACAGAGGTTTCCTCTAGGATAGTAGTATGACATATCTAGTTCTCATGAACAATCTGTTGTTATTCATTGGTAGAATTTCTGAAATAGCTCACTCCTTCCTGAATCTCTTCATAACAGAGGTTCCTCTTTATTTCTTGTTATAAGGCACAGCAAATGCTATGAATTATCTAAATTTTATCTTCTTAGTGAGTCAGCCCATCTTTTTGTCTTCTATTTAACAAACTAAAAACAAAAGCACTTTAACAGCCCATGTCATGACCAGAGTTCCATATTTCATATGAGTCTCAAAAAACAGAATACAACTTTTTCCTTTTTAACATTAATGTAAACAGGGTTGATTACCTCCGAGGTTAATTATTTCTGATTCACCAGGATTTGAAATGACTCTCTGACGAACATTTTGGTCCCTTCGAACTTGTCACTTGATATTGAAAACCACACAATTCAAGTACAGCTTGAACACCCTTAGTTTAAAAATCTGAAATCCAAAGTGCTCCAATTCTGAAATGTTTCGAATGCCAGCACAATACCACAGTGGAAAATTCCATATTTGACCTCATGTGATGGATTGCAGCCAAAACTTTGTTTTATGCAAAAAAATTTAAAATACCCTATAAAATTACCTTTAGATTATGTGTGTGGTATATATATGAAATATAAATGAATTTTGCTTTTAGGCTTAGGTCTCATTCCAAGATATCTCATTAAATTTATGCAAATATTCCAAAATCTGAAAAAATCCTAAATCCTACACTTCTGGTCTCAAGTATTTTAGATAAGGGATATTCAATCTGTACTTCTGTTCTAAAGTAATCGCACATATTTAATCCCTTAACTCAGCAGTCTCCACCTTTTTTGGCATCAAGGACCAGTTTCATGGAAGATAATTTTTCCATGGACCGGGGTGGCTGTGATGGTTTCAGGATGAGTCAAGAGCATCACATGTATTGTGCACTTTATTTCTATTATTATCACATGGTAATATATAATGAAATGTTACACAACTCACCATAATGTAGAAGCAGTGAGAGCACAGAGCTTGTTTTCCTGCAACTAGATGGTCTCATCTGGGGGTGAAGGCAGACAGTGACACTCAAAGTGTGTTGCTTATGTCCAGGCTATTTCATAATCTCGTTTGGTTGCTGTCACTGCAGAAAATCCTGTTTGATAAAGATAGAATGTTGGAAATGGAAGCAGGATTTTCAGTGTTTTTGTGGCAATCTCAGGATATTTTGTCTTGACTTTAATTCAGAATATATGGAGATTTGAATTTATCTCAAACATACTTTTAAAGCAACTGTGATTTGCAATCTCAAGCAGTTGATCCTCTTTCAGCACGGATAAAGTTGATTCACCTGGCTTATTCACAGTGGGTCGTGAATCCGTTCCTTCTCAGTTAGGGATTTTTGTTGTTGTTGTTGGGAAGTAATGCTGAAACTTTTTTGAAAGCTGAGATAGGTGATCATGCACCAGCTAGGAGAAAGAAGGCCTTGGCTCAGTCTCCTTCGAAGTCTCTGATAATGTTAGAAACCCCAAATGTTCACTCGTTGCCTCCACAATTCCAGTTTGGCTTTGAATGCAGCCACTTTATATCTGTGGGCTTGAACACGGTTGTCGTTCTCCCCTGAAGTGACAGATTGAGTTTGTTGAGGAGGTTGAATATGCCACACAAGTAAGCGAGTTTTGCGACCCATCCTGTGTCAATGAAATGTGCTGCCAGTGACTGTTTTTCTAAAAGACAGCTTGATAACTCTCGTAACTCAGAAACTCTCGCCAGTGATCTACCTTTAGAAAGCCATCTCAATTCTGTGTATGAGAGAAGAAACGTGTGTGTTCTGTGTCCATCTCCTTACAGAGCTGTGCAAACAGATTTGATTTAAGGGCACGCACTTTAATGAGGTTTATAATTTTATCCTATCTCATTTAAAACGCTGTTAAGTTCAGGTGACATTTTTTTGGCTAGCCAGAATTTCTCTATGGATGACAACAGTGCACAGACTCACATTCAGAAGCGACCTCTTTGATCCAAGTAGTCAGACCAGAAAGCCGTCCAGCCACAGTAGTCATTCTGTCCGTGTATAAATGGACACAAAATTACCAATTCGGTTTTCCCGACATGTAATCATTCAAAGAGTTGAATAGTTCTGCAGCTCTGGTGTTTGTTGGCTACAAAAGTGCACATAACATATCCTTATGTACATCCCCTGAAAAATACGTCACACAAAAACAAGCTTTGTTGCCTCCTTGTCAACATCAGCAACAACCAACAGTAAAGTGCTTCTTAGATTTAGCAATGTGGTTAGCCACTAAGAATGATGTTTCCAGTGCAGGTACATTTGATGAAATGATGGCCTTCAGTATTGCTTCTGATCTTCACGTTCACATGAAAAAACAAAAACCAAAAAAAACTCCAAAGGCTTGTCTTTTAATCCAACGTGCTTGCCCTCCATGTGGCGAATCAATTTGGAAGGTTTCATAGGTTTGTTGGAAAGCCGGTCAACACCTATTACACAAAGCAGGCCTGGAGAATGTGAATTACCTATTACAATGACCCTGTAATTTAAGTAGGCCTCTTGGTATTTTCTTTCAGACTCAGCTTTTTGTTGGCAGTCTGTCTTCTGCTGTCTTATCATTGGATCTCTGCCCTTTTTCAAAGAGGTTCTCCAGTGATGTTTGTTTTCCACTCATTTTGGCTAGGGCTTGTGGGCTTATCAGACTGTGACAGACAAGTGTGCAGTATTGCAAAGAGTCACGAGCAACGTGGTAAATAAAATAATGGATGGGCCACGTGCAGACTATAATAAGTGTTGGAATCTGACTTAAAGCCTGCCACCAGATGCAGCTGTATAATTAAAGTATATCAACTCACCTGCCAGCATAAATCCTGCTACCAGATACAGCTTAATTACCACTTGCCACTCACTGGTAGAGTTTTGATATGAGTCTACAAGCAACTGATTTATCATGGTATCTTTGCTGTCAAACTTTTCTGCTAATGTTAATCTGTATTTGCAGCCACTCCTGAGCACTAGCATCACTTTCTTAGCTCCAACTCAGATCATCAGGCATTAGATTCTCATAAGGAGCGTAGACCCTAGATCCGTCACATGCGCAATTCACAATAGGGTCAATGCACCTAAGAGAATTTAATGCCACTGCTGATCTGACATGAAGTGGAGCTCAGGCAGTAATGTGAGTAATGGGGAATGGCTGTAAATATAGATGAAGCTATAGGCTCACCTTCCACTCACCTCCTAATGTGCAGCCTGGTTCCTAACAGGCCATGGACCAGTACCAGTTCATGGTCCAGGGGTTGGGAATCCTTGACTTATGGCTTAATATTTTATCTGCTTTATTCAAATACCTTCATCACTTTTGGAGAAATTAGGTTATCATATCAGATTATTAGCACGGTTGTGTGGTAGCTCTGCCTTTGGTTTTGAGGCAGTGCTGACGTTATTCACATACAGTTTTATAAGAGTAAGAGATGCCATTTGCTTGTGCTGAACTGACATTGTATCCTTGAACTCATTTTTTCAATATTTGAAGGAATAAACCAGTAAATGGGGTTGTTGTATCCCAATGCCTGGCTGTGAGCCTCACATACTTCCATACAGTGAGTGTTGACTCTTTTGAAAGTTTCTAAGTACTATGACTATAAATAACTCATCAGAGACATCTTTAAAAACATATCATTTGTAATAACACTGTCATACTGAATACTCTCAATACTGTTCTTTTACAGTGCCTGGAACAATCATTCTCCACTCATGTGCTCCATTGAGCTCTCTGTTATGATCACTGGAAAATCAGTTTCCACCTGAAAAGGTATTTTGACAAATACAGAAAACTCAAGCTTTTGAAGATTAAAAGTTTAAAATCTTAAGGGAAAAAATCATAAGTAGCTATAAAACTCCATCACTTGTTGGAGTGAACCTTAAATTGCTGATCTAATTCTTAATGAAATAGTTTGGTGTGCTCAAAAATTTCACAAACTGTGCCAGAGCAGTGGTCAATAACACAAAGCCACATAACTCATACAAAGATGATGACTTACTTGTTCTAAGAGGCAATAGCAGAAGGAATTTGGAAGAGAAGTTGTTCATTCTAAAATTGTATGCATATGTCGTGAGTCTTGTGTGGGAAAACAGAGGGGAAGTCTCAGACTCTGTCCTCAAAGAGCTCACAATCAAGTAAGAAGGAAACCTACAAACAAATAAGTACTAAACTTTATTAAATAGACTCACAGATAAAGGGAGGATGGTAAAATACCAGCAAACACACACACAGACACACACACACATGCACACCAAGAAATTAACTGTGTGTGTGTTTATTGGAGGAAGACATTCAGAGACTTTGTAGAACTTCTGCTTTACTTTGGATTTGAAGAAAATCAAGAGTATAATATTAAATAAACAAGGCAAAAAGATTTAGAACAGAAGATACATTATGTGAAAAGTCTCAAAAACATGGAAAACCCTGTAATGTTATTGCATTTTCCAAAGACAGCCACCCAACTATTTCCTATTCCACATGTTCTTAGGATGTGGTATTGCCACTCTCCTTGTTCAGAGTTGGGGTCTGTATCATCGCTCTTTGAATCAGGACAAGACTGTGACTACGGAGAACGGTATCTTACATGATTTTTGAGGCTAGGTTCTTACAGGCAACATGGCTTCTTTCTGGATCTCTTGGGATGCTCATTTTTGATACCAGACGCCATGCTGTGAGGAAACCAGGCAGGCATGGGTTGGTGTAACTGCCAACAAAGCCACTGAAAGTCCTAGCCACCTGCCAGACCTGAGAGCGGGGAAGACTTTGAGATGACATGAGCTCTAGTCGATATCAAGATGAAACAACATGATACATTCCATGTAAGTACCAATGAGCTAAGCCCAAACATCAGAAACGTGATAAATAATAAAATGATTGCTGTTGCAGTAAGTCACTAAATTCTGAAGTGATTCAATAGCTAACTGAACATATATTTTTGACTCTTGGAGGAGTTTGACTTTTTATGCCATGGTTTTTATGCCATGGTTCCCTTTGGAAATCTGGTGATTCCTATGAACCTCTCCTCAGAATAAGATTTTTAAACAACAAAAATAAATAAATAAATAAAATAAAAAGACTACACAGCATTACAAAGGAAATGAATTATATTGCTATATTATTATCAACATATCAAATTATTCTTGATATAGGAATATAGGTATATCTTTACTAATGCATCAAGGAGCATCTAGTAGTAATTCTAATATCTAATAATTTTAACATAATGTTAAGTGCAAATAATATTTTGCAGTATCTGAGACAACTCTAATGTTATACGTAAACTGATTTTTTTTTATCATGCCACTGGGCTTTGTTGCCTACATTTACAATTCACAAAAATGATAATTGCACTTAGACATTAGTGCAAATAAAATGTGTGTATATACATATGTATACAGACATATATTTTTATTTCTCAAAATTAAGGAGACCTGAATTCTACCACATGGTCCAAGGAAGATAATAGGAATTAAGGGTCAGGTGCAGTGGCTCATGCCTGTAATCCAGCACTTTGGGAGGCTGAGGCAGGAGTATCACCTAAGTTCGGGAGCTCGAGACCAGCCTGACCAATATGGAGAAGCCCTGTGTCTACTAAAAATACAAAATTAGTTGGGCATGGTGGCGCATGCCTGTAATCCCAGCTACCCGGGAGGCTGAGGCAGAAGAATCGCTTGAACTCGGGAGGCGGAGCTTGCAGTGACCCGAGATTGTGTCATTGCACTCCAGCCTCGGCAACAAGAGCAAAACTTGGCATGGAAGTGGAAGTTCTTTGCACAAGGGCCAGAGAACAAGCAATATTCCTGCATTATGAAAGTCTAAATTCATGAAATTGTTTCAGTTACATGGACTTTATAAACTGTGCCATTCTCCTGAGACTCAGTCTGTAAATAACATTGTCACCTCTTGATACAAAGACTATTACTTAGTAAATACTATTGTGAATGGTTTGGGGGAACTAAAAATAAATTTTCTCATCTTGGTGCTTTATAATCTTTACAGGGTTCTTGGAAATGTAAGGAGGTACTGTTCTCTCTCAGATCTTATCATCTTACTAAATTCAGTCCAACAGCATACATTTTTTGTTGGTTATTGTGTATCATACATAAATAAAATCTAGGACACATGTCTTACTCATTTCTGAGGCCATTAGCAACTCACACACAAACACTTTTTTCTTTGCAAGTTACTTAAGGGTAAGATATATTGGGTTTTTGTGTTTTGCGTCAAAGCAATAAAAACAAATCAGATTGTTACATGTTCTTCCTTCCCAAGAATAAAAATAGGTGTGGAGTTATTTACTGATCCTATGATTTATGTTATTGAGGCCATTTTCAGTTCCAACAGTTTATACTCATTTTGTTTGACCTTTATATAATTACTTTCACATTTGAGGTTTATTTAGTGTAGATTTTTAACAGCAGTTGCAGTTTTTTCTTTCTTTCTTTTTTTTTAACTGGACAAAAATATTGGGAACACAATGATCTCACAATATTATTTTGTATTCTGGATGTGAAATTTTAAGCACCTCTGTAAGATTTTGTCAAGATTCCCAGTAAAATATCCCAATCTGACATAAAATTTTAAGCACCTCTGTGAAATTTTGTCAAGATTCCTAGTAAAATATCTTGATCTGATGAAGAATTTCTCAAGACAAAATATCACTATCCAAATTATATATTTTAACAAACTTGTGACTTGGAACCAAAACTCAAATATTATTGAACATGAGCAAGGCAGGTACTGTTCTATTAAACAGAAATTAGGATTCAATTAATCCTCCTGCTTCCTGTCTTACTTCTTCCATCTTTGCTTCATACTAGAAGTCAGCAGGTTTTTTTCTTACAAAAAGTCAGATAGTAAATATTTTCATTTTTTGCAGACTATATGATTGATATCTATCACAAGCACTTAGCTGTGCCATTGAGGCAATGAAAGCAGTCATTGATAATGAGTATTGAGAATGGCTGCTTTCTGATACAATTTTGTTTATAAAAACAGATTATGAACTAGATTTGACTAGAAGGCCTGAGCTTGCTGCTCTACACAAGCCCACAAGTGATCCTTTGGAAACAATTATTTGTTCATGTTATTTTTCTAGCCTAATCTTTTCATATTCCCTATGGATACAGTGATCAAATACTGTATTGCCTAAACTTTGATACTCTTGAGAATGAAAAAAGGTGCCTTATTAATCATTATGCCAAGTTGGCAAGTGTAAATTAGGGTAGTTCCTGGCAAACTGCAACATATGGTCACACTACCTACGGCCTGTGGGATAAAGTCCAAATACATTAGGCTAGAATTCAAAGCCTTTACATTTTGGCATTGCTCTTTCTTTCCAGCCTTATGTCCCAATATATATTCCACCTTCCTGCTCATTTCTGCATCTTTCTACATACTATTCCTTCACTTCTTGGAACTTCCATCTTTTTTCTTTCTCTGCCTAGTGATGTCCTACTTATCTAAGACTCTGGATGCCATCTTTCCAATGAAGTACATCCTGTTACCCCAAACTCTGTCGTCCTTTAACATTTATTGCTAATTTAGGAGTTAACACAGTACAGTGTAATTATTAACTATCCATACCTACCTTCATTTTCTTCTCCTCCTCCTCTTCCTTTTTCTTGAAATAAGATGGAGTTGGAGTGACTCAGGGCTGCTATTTTTTATTTTTCTCTAAATTCTTGGCCTAGAATCTAGTTAGTATGTACTAACTAATGAATGTAAAGTTCTAAATAAACACTCTTTTGGTTGCATTTTATAGCAATCGACTAAAATTTGCTTCAGAAATGGGGTTTATTATATTAGAGTTATTTTCTTATTTGTGAACCATGAATACTCTGAGGCATAAGAACCAAGTTGAAAAGGCTTTGGAACTAAGAGGCTACTTTTCCCATCTTGGTCTCAGTGTACATGTCATCTTGGTCTCTTTTGGGGTTACTTCCATTCCCATGTCCTCTCATTAACTGTCTTTCCTTTGCCTTGCACACTAAAGATAACCAGCCTTACTTTTAAAATTTTATAATCTTCCAATCCAGCTACTAGAGGTTAATAAGAGACCCTGAGATGCAACTCTAAATTTTCAAAAAAGAAATGCAACTTTCCAGTCTTGATTCAATGCCTATCTCCTTTAGTCAACTGTGACCTGACAGGACAGTATTTTCTAGGAAAACATGAATTCAGTGACTCACTCCTACAGGTGACTGGTCAGTCATAATGAGAAAAAAATGTGAGTACAAATTGAACTCACATTCTAAAATATTTTTATCAGCAGATAGCTAAATTTTTAAACATTCAGTTAGAAACAAAATTTATATAAATGTTTTAATATAGAAGGAATGTTAATTCATGCACTCCATTGCCATTCAATTCCCAAATCAGCTCATCAATTCAAATAAACTCTCACAATGAATGAAGACTTATTCTGAGTTACAAGTATATCAACATATATATTACATAACTAAACATATATAGAATTAAATATATAAGCATTTAGAGCTTTGTAAGTCATGCTTTTTTTTGTCTTCCTTTAAAAATGCTACTTTAGGGAAAATGTCCTTTTTCTCATAAGAAATTATGCAGAAACGTGAAATTATGCATATGAAATTATTAACTGCTAAGGATCTCTATAGAAAATGACTTTCTGTTATGGTATTGAAAACATTGGACTTAAAAATGTCACCAGTTTGTTTCCAAAATAATGAAATTGGTATCTACGTGTGAACCATAAGCTAGTTTTTAAAAATCTTTTTAAATCTTACTTTAAGTTCTGGGATACATGTGCTGAACACACAGGTTTGTTACATAGGTATACGTGTGCCATGGTGGTTTGCTGTACCCCATCAACCCATCATCTAGGTTTTAAGCCCCACATGCATTAGGTATTTGTCTTAATGCTCTCCCTCTCCTTTTCCCCAACCCCCAGCAGGCCCTGGTATGTGATGTTCCCCTCCCTGTGTCCATATGTTCTCATTGTTCAACTCCCACTTACAAGTGAGAACATGTGGTATTTGGTTTTCGCTTCCTGTATTAGTTTGCTGAGGATGATGGTTTCCATCTTCATTCATGTCCCTGCAAAGGACATAACTCATTCTTTTTTATGGTTGCATAGTATTTCACAGTGTATATGTGCCACATTTTCTTTATTCAGTCTATCATTGATGGGCATTTGGGTCGGTTTCAAGCCCTTGCTATTGTAAATAGTGCTGCAATAAATATACCTGTGCCTGTGTCTTTATAGTAGAATGATTTCTAATCCTTCGGGTATATACCTAGTAATGGGATTGCTGGGTCAAATGGTATTTCTGGCTCTAGGTCCTTGAGGAATCACCATACTGTCTTCCACAATGACTGAACTAATTTACACTTGCACCAACAGTGTAAAAGCACTGATGCAGAGAAATAGGCTAGTTTTATAGAAGGAATTGTTATAAAGCTGAAGCAGTAGAAAATGTGTTAGAAATAGTTATTGCTATATAGCTATTTCTGTATCATTGGACATGTTGATTTCTGAAAGTCATTTGTAATTCTGATTTTAGGTCAAATTTGATACTGATACTATAGACTAGATGTGTAAATGTATACAATACTATGCAAGATTTATTTTCCTGAAAAAAATCTGAGATATTGCTAAAATTGCTTCTGAACGTTTTAGTTTAAAAAATTATCTGTAAAACATATCCCATGGAACCGGAGGCCATTTTCTTAAGTGAAATAATTCAGAAACAAAAAGTCAAATACTTCATGTTCCCATTTACAAGTGGGAACTAAACAATGTGTACACATGGCACAAGAGTGGAATGATAGACACTGGAGCCTCAAAAAGTTGGAAGGATGAGAAAGGGGTGAAGGATGAGAAATTATCTACTGGGAACAATGTATGCCATTTGGGTTCTGGTTACACTAAAAGTCCAAAGGTCATCATTATGCATTATATCCTTGTTATCAAAAATGCACTTGTACCCTCCATACAAACTGTATTTAAGCTAACTTTTATACCACAGATAAATTTGTTGCTGGACATCATTCCAAATACACAAATAAACTTTTGAGTAGTGAATAAAGCAATTGTTAAATTTAAAGTTATTGCTCAGCACTTACTTAGCTAAAATATGGACACTGAATTTTTTAGAATTACTTAAGTCTTCTTTTTAGAGAAAGCAGATCTGAGCTTGATAAGGAGCAAGGTCTAAGTTGCAAGATGTGGGTGGCATTGCTACACAGGCACCAGGCCACACCCACTGTATTAGGCAGCAGCTGTGTTTCTGTTATCCATAGCCATCCGTAGCATCAAAGGTCAGGGACCCTGTGGCTTATATTGAGACCTGTTTAAAAGATAATTCATCCATTTTCATCCTCTGTTATATAAGCTCTGTAATGATTTGAGAGCTACATTTAAACTCCAAATGGAATTGTAAATATCCTCACAGCAAAATAGGCAGTATCCTCGAAACTTTCTGGATTTCCTGCTATAATTTAGAGACATAGGAATGTTACTGAAAATAAAAATACCAAAAAATGGTGTAAGGTAGCTTTTTGCAGTGCATACCTCCCCCAAAAGTGAATCATTCTAAAAGGATGCATCCATTTGGTCAAAGTACATATCATTCAACAACATATTCATTCAACAAATAATGTATTTGGGCCTCTACCCTGTAACAGGTGTCATGTTAAGTACTTATTTATTAAAGCCAGTATTGATTTTGCATCAACTTGAAATTCCCTAAGGGCTTCACTGATCTAAGAATCCCCCTGTATTTTGGATGGCTGCAGAATGCAGAATGCACGGGGCATTGACTAGGAGAAAGCAGACAGGCCTCTCCCATCCCCATTACTGAAGAATTAATGGTGTCTGGATAGAAACCGTGCTGCCCAGTAATGTAGGTGGAAAATGAGGGAAACTGTCAGTGGCATCTTGCACCTTCTGTAAACTTGGAGATTGCCTCCACTGGCATCTTTCATAAAGCAACAATAAATTGTAGACTTATATTTATTTATCTAAATTATATCAATTGTTTACTCATTAAATAAATGAGTTGGGTATTGATTTTATTTCATTTGGAATCCTAAATTACTGCCAAAAATTTCGGTGGTGTGATTCATGTTTTAAATTTCCCTTAGCCCTAGAAAAACCCTGTTGAGTAAAAGAACCTGGATATCTACTTCTCAGCTGGAGAAATAGCCAACAATAGTTATTTGTCAATTCAATTTAATAGAAGTGGTACTATAGTCCAAAGTCTGATTTCAAATGCTACACAAACACACACACACACACACACAGACCCACAGACACACACACACACACACACCTGGCATCTGCCCTTTTTAATAACCCATTAGCACGCTCAGCAACCTTTTGTCCTAGAAAAGGTAATTCTCAAACGAACAGAGTTGAAACAAAAGGGAGTTCTCTCTTTTTTTTTTTTTTTTTAATTAAGGAGTTTATCCTCAACTGATGAATTTTAAAATGTGCCCTGCTTTAAATTAATTACTGAAGTTATGCAACATCTTTTATTATTCAATTTTCTGTCAGTAGAAACCACTCTTTAAATACAGAAACTTCGGAAAGGTAGAAAAAAAATCAAGATATTTAAGCATTATAAACTCTATACTAACTGAAGAAATGATCAACTATAACAAAATCTACTTAAATTAGCCTTGTTTATTCATGCTCTGTATTATTCCTCTCTCTCCTCATATCCTCCCCTTCAAAATACAAATACAAAATCAGTACACAAGTAAATATATATAGTAAGTAGCCAAGGTATGAAGTCTTTACTTAGAATACTAGCAATCAAAACTGGAAAAAATTAAGAAACCATTCTTCATGACTATTTGAACTAACTTTCTAGGTAATCAAAGGCACTATTTGATGCGAAGTCCTTTACAAAAGTCTTTCAGCTAATACATATAGAAAAAGATATTTAGAAAAATCATTATTTTGCAAGCCATAATAAGACAACTGATATAGACAACAATCATCAGTGGATTCTAGAACCATTAGGAAATAAGGAAATTTTAGGCTCTCCCAGCTAATTCCGCAGATTAAACTTAGCATCACTTAAAGTAGGATGATCCGATGCACTTCTTGATATGCTGAAATAGTAATTGCACAGCACCATCTATAAAATATTTTTGCTTAGCTGTTGAACTTTAATATAATCAAGTCATTAGGTCTAACTTCCAGTTTATAAGTATATTCGAATGAGGTACAGAGCTGATCCACTTTGAACTTGTGAAAGAGAAAATAAACTTAGTTTTGTTTAAAAACACATTAGAGTTGGTTGTTACCCATAGCATAACCAGTTTAGATTGACTAATACATTGCCAAACATCTAGAGTTTAGTACTAGGTTGGAGGAGAAATTAAAAGATGGTTCTATGATCTCCCCTGGGTATGTTTTAACATAAGGTATTTTCTAGATGCAAAGTGTCTGTGTAAGTTTGAATTAACAATGGCACCTTTGCCAATTCTCTAGAATATTAACAATGTTGTAAACATTTTTATAGCTTTGTTTGCATTCTATATCCTTATGGCTCTTTATTAAGGTACTGCCTAGAAAATTAATTAACACTATAATAGAAATCATTTATAATACTTGATTTCCCATGACTCTCCTTCATTATAAGTTTTTTTTATAATCGAACATGTAGAAGTTTGGTTATTATTTTAAAAGGAGATATACAGTCTTACGAAGAATTAGTCTTTGGCACTAGTAATCAGAAACAGAGTCTACTTCACTGAGTCTCCATTTGATTTTTAAATCAACATATGTCTCATTTCACTTTAGTTTCTGTTAGTCAAGTAGTTTAAAAACCTGGTACTTTGTGAAAATTTCAGGGCTCTGAAACATGATAAGTACACGAGTTCCTGTTCGCTTAAAATAAATTTGATCATAAATTTGAACATTTGTTTTCTCCCATGTAGATACACATACATGAAATGTATCAATGATAATTTATAATAAAATTATATTTTAGGTAAAGCTGTATGGTCTTTCTTATTTTTTGTCTATTAAAATCTTGTTTATTTGTTTCCAGTTAGTGGAAAGTATATTTTTAAGCATTTAAACTTTAAATCTGAATGACAGTATTCCAATCTATTGCATGTACATGTTCGAAGATTATCCATGAAAATATATCTTTTCCACATTGGCATTTAATACATAATTAAAGCAGAATGTTGAACCAGTTTTCACCATCTTGGAAGTTGTTCTTTGCTGAAAAAATGATTCCCACTTATTTGGAAATGTTGTTCCCTCAAGGAAACTAAATTGCACATCCAAGACATCAACTACCCCATAAAAAGAATTGGAAGGAGCTTTTTTATTTCATGGTGATGGAAACCATATGCTAACTTCTTCATTGAAATATGGAAATTTCTCTTGATTAACTAAATCTCAAACTTTTAGAGCATGATATAGTAAATGTTTATAATGAAATATCTTCTCTTCAAGTATGAGATCTTTGAAGGCTCTGATGTGTACATTTATGATCTTAGAGGTAAATCCTTATGAAGTAGCAATGGCCCTGTGCTGCCAATAAAATTTTCACACCAAAATTCTTACCTTCCTTTATTTTTTTCTCCTTAAGGAATTCTGGACTAAGTTAACATGTTAAATATCTTTTTTTTAAGGCAATGAGCCATTATTAATAAAACTACCAAATATTCTCTTATATAAAGGGTCTTGCCTTCCTGGAGGGCAATTTGGCAATACCTGTGAAAAGCTGTAAAATTTAGTGTACCACGTAACCCAGCTATTCCACTTGTAGGAACTCATGCTAATAAAATAATTTAGAATGTGCCTTAAGATTTTATTGGAAGCATTACATTTAAATGTTTAAGAAAATAGTAGGATATGTTCTGGAATACCCATACATATTCTATACAGTCCTTTAAAATATAGCTAGGTTTTGTGAAAGCAAATTTCCTGTCAAGGAAAGATGCTCATAATATATTGTTTAATGTGAATTAAAGATTGCAAAGCAGTATAATGCTATGCTTCAATTTTCATGAATAGCAAATCTGTTTATGTCTATATGCCAATATATATCCCCAAGAATACACTCAAAAATATTACCAATTGTGGGAGGAGTTTATGTTACTTTTTTTCTCATGCATATTTTATATACCATTAACAGCTATTCCTTATTAAAATAAGCATAGAACAAAAACAACCATTCTTGATTTGAAAAAATTAAACAAAAACAAAATATTTTTTGAATAAAATATACATGCTATATAATGCACATTATTTGTAGTTCCAGTTTGTATGAATTAGAAATCCATTCATATCTGGGTGTTCTGGATTCTGGCATTCCTATATAATCAACTCCAATGTGTTGTATAGGAATACTTCAGTAGCAACACTGTACTATTTTTCTGTTTCTGTTGGTGACTTGATATCATCACATTCTGTTTAAACTTAGATAAGTTACCCAAGTATTACTTGTTTGGTTGTAAAACAGGCATAATAATAAGATCTACTTCATATATTTCCATAGATTAAATGAGAAAATGAATGTAGTGTTTGCACATATCCTGGCTTATAGTCAGTGTATAATTAAAAACTCTAATAGAGTATAGAACATACTATGTATCCCACACCTCCTCAATTTATGACCAAAAAGATGTTTGAGTATTTACATTCTTCTTCTACAGACCAGAAACAATTTTTAATCTGTCAAACGGTCTCAATCATATCTTTCTTGTGTCTTCAGATTGTAGGAAAATCCTAGTCACATTTATGAATAAGGAGAATTGAGATTTGTGTCATAATGAGATAAGAAAAGGAAAACACATACCCTGCTTATCTTTGTCCATTTTGTGTGGCTATAACAGAATATCACGAAGTATGTAATACATTAAAATAAAAGACATTTATTTCTCATGGTTCCGAAGGATGGAAATCCAATATCAAGGTACTGGCACCTGATCAGGGCTTTCATGGTAATGGAAGGTTTGGAAGAGAGAGACAGAGAGCACTAAATAGAGAACAAAAGAAGGCTAAACTCCCTTTCCAACAAAGCCCTCTCAGGATAACAAACTCACTCCCTCAGTGATGACAGTAATCCATTCATGAAGGCAAAGGCCTCATGACCTAACTACCTCTTAAAGTTCCTACCTCTCAACACTGCTGCATTTAGGATTGTTTCAAACACATAAAATTTGGGAGACATATTTAAATGATAGCACTGCCACATACATTATTTGAGCAATTTATCTTACTAACTTATATCATAATTTTAGAATGGTGTTTTTCTTTGGCGAGGAGACCATTGTTTTATGGGAATAGAATAGCTGAACATGGAGAGAAAATACAGAATGGAATTCCCAATATTTGCCAAGCTCATAAGTAGCACAGTTGTAACATGCAAGTTATACTTAACCCCCAAAATTATCCTGAAAGTTAAATGTATCATAAAGAAATTAAGAAATATATCCAATGTCAAAAAGCTAAGGGGAGGAAAGGAATCAGGATTTGAATTGAATTCAACTTTTCAGCTAGCTCTCTTCAAAACTTTGCAGACTAGGTTGGGTGTGGTGGCTCATGCCTGTAATCCTAGCACTTTGAAAGGCAGAGGCGGACAGATCACCTGAGGTCAGCAGTTCAAGACCATCCTAGCCAACATGGCAAAACCCTGTCTCTACCAAAAATACAAAAATTAGCCAGGAGCAGTGGAGGGTGCCTGTAATCCCAGCTACCCGGGAGGTTGAGGCAGGAGAATCGCTTGAACTTGGAAGGCGGAGGCGGAGGTGGCAGTGAGTTGAGATCGCACCACTGCATTCCAGCCTGGGCAACAAGAGTGAAACTCCATCTCAAAGAAATAAAAACAACCTTGCAAGACCAACAAAAACCAAACTGAGAGCAAACTTCATAGAACATGAATTCTAAAAGCATTATTTTATTATTTAAAGAGCCGTTTCTGTTTTGAACACACAAAGCAATCTACAAATTCAATACAATCTCTATCAAAATTCCAATAACATCCTTTAGAGAAACAGACAACCCACAGATTGGGAGAAAATATTTGCAAACTATCTATCTGACAAGAGACTAATAAGCAGAATATATAACAACCCCAAATAATTCCACAGCAAAAAAATCAAATAATCTGATTAAAAACTGGACAGAGGTTGTGATAGATATTTTTCAAAAGAAAACATAAAAAGGCACACAGATCTATGAAAAAGTACTCAAAGCCACTAATCAGAGAAATGCAAATAATAATCATGAGAAACCATCTCACCCCAGCTAAAATGGCTTATATTCAAAAAAGAGGCACTAAGGAATAGTGGTGAACACTGTTGGTGGGAGTGTAAATTGGTACAACCACTGTGGAGAACAGCATAGAAGTTCCTCTAAAAATAGAGTTATCATATGCTCCAGCAATCTTATTGCTAGACATGCTGAAAAGAAAGGAAATCAGTGGATGGAAGAGATGTCTGCACTTCACGTTTGTTGCCACACTGTTCACAATAGCCAAGATTTGGAAGCAACCTAAGTGTCCATCAGCAGATGAATGGACAAAGAAACATGTGCATATGCACAACAAAGTACTATTGAGCCATAAAAAACAATGAAATCCTGTCATCTGGAGCAATATGAATGCAACTGGAAGACATTATGTTAAGTGAAATAAGCTAGGAACAGAAAAACAAACGTCATATGTTCTCACTCCTTTGTGGGAGTTAAATTAAAAAAAAAATAATTACTCATGAAAATAGGGAGTAGAATGATGGTTACCAGAGGCCTGGTGAGGCAAGTGTGTATGCGAGTGTGGAAAATGAGGATTGTTATTAGGTACAAAAATACAGTTAGCTACAGTGAATAAGATCTAGTATTTCATAGCACAACAGGGTGACTGTAGTCACTAACAATTTGTTGCACATTTTAGAACAACTGAGGAAGTACAATTGGAAAGTTCATAACACAAAGAAATGATAAATGCTTGAAGTGATGAAATACTCTGTTCCCCTGATATTACTGTTACACATTTCAAGAATGTATCAAAATATCCCATGTACTCCACAAATATATACATTTTATTTATGTGTATAGACATAAACATGTACCCTACTAAGATGTACCTGTACTAATTAAAATTTTTAAAAAAGGAAAACTATAGAGACATTTTTTCAGAACTTAACTAGATTATTTAATCTCACAGGCACTTATTAAGGGCATATAATTGATTTTTACACACTCATTTAGCTGAAATCTCCAACATGCTTACCAAATTATGGTCATGGAAGAATGTCATAGTGTTCTAAGGCTATATTGAATATGACTTCAGATTTGGAGATTATGGCTCCGACTCAGAAAGGATGACCGAAAAATGTTTTAGTTACATATTATAACACACACACACACACACCCAAATATGTCTCTTCCTATTTGATTGTATATCTAAGCTTTGAAAATTGAGCTGCCCTGCTTCTTGACAATAAATTCAAAACACGCGCAGTACGTTTTCAGTTAACCTCAAGATCACAAATGTGTACATGCTTTTGACCAATTAATATCCTTGAAATCATTTGCCAATTATAGCTGGTTCGGTTTGTTAATTGAATTCTTAGATGCTTTGCAGATCAATTTTTTCCTTACCTAATTTCTTTAATGCTAAAATTGTTAGATACATTTTTTAACTATCCAGTAATTTCAGCATAAATTCAGTTTATAGTCTTTTAGTCTGAAGATTCAAAACATATTGATAAATGCCTCTCAAATGCTTTGTTAACTAATGAATTAACTTAATCAAAATATAAACATTCCCTTAAATCAGTATCTAATTATCACAGATTCATGAATTTTTATAAAGCAGCAAAAGAAAGACTTCCTTTTTTTTTTTTTTTTTTTTTTGAGACAGAGTCTTGCTCTGGCTCCAGGCTGGAGTGCCGGGGTGCAATCTCAGCTCACTGAAACCTCCACCTCCTGGGTTCAAGCGATTCTTCAGCCTCAGCCTCCCAAGTAGCTGGGACCACAGGCGCCCGCCACCAGGCCCTGCTAATTTTTTTGTATTTTTAGTACAGACGGGGTTTCACCATGTTGGCCAGGATGGTCTTGATCAGATGTTCCAGTGTAAGTTTTCTTAGCAGATTATGGGGCTTCTACATTATGGCGAAATCTGTTAGAAATGCAACATGATCCATTTTACAGAGATACAAACACTGAGCATTATAGTTTTTTTTTTTTTTTGAATAGGATGAAATACATTTACAAAATAGCATGAAACAATTTGATTATGGGATTTTGTTAGAAACTCTTTTTTTTATGCTTGGCTTTAATCCAGTCACTTTCTGCATCCCAGCATTTCAGTATTCCCTAACAACAGAAATATGTCAAAATGCCTTTAACTCCTTACCTTTCTGATATTCAAGCTCTCCACCCAAGAACAAAATATGTGTGTATATGTTAACTCCATCACAATTTCTCCTAATGGCTATTTCTTGAAACTCTATCCCTTCTCTTTACCTATGGACAGTCCACCCATACTTCAAGGCCTGGAACTACTTTAACTTCACCATGTTTTTTTTATAGAGATAAGATCCGGTTCCGTTTTGACCTTTAGACTTCCAGTATGTATTATATTCTGCCTTGCATATAGTTATTGATTTTCTCATCTGAGCCATCTTTTTGTAAGCGCCATGAAAGTAGGTATCTTTTCATCTTGTTCACCACAGCCCCTGTAACTAATCTCCCTCTTTTTTGTAAAGTATAATATTAATAAATGTTTGTTAACTGGGTTGACAGCTGATGTCTAATATTCTTGGTACAGAATTTTTTTCTTGATCACTCTGGTTATCCTGAAGCAAATTAGCAGAGTTTTTGACTGAAATAATTGTTCGAGGGGAAAAAAATGTACTGAAAACTTGGCAGAATTGCTAGAAATGTTTTTAAAATTATAAACAATAAAAGTTAACTTTAAAAATAGTTATAACTTAGAATTATTTATGCTAGATATCTGGTCAAATTTGATTTATAAAAGATTCTAGAATTTTAAATGACCTTTGTTATTATAATGACTTCCATATATTTTAAAGTAATGCAATATGTTAAAAAAATCACTCTCACTAAATTTTATCTAAACTAATTAAAATACCAAAAAAAATCCCAGAAAAATTACATTTAGTTGATAATCACAGAAACATTGTAGTAAGAGTGAATATTAAACATCCTATTGCTTTTGCAGATATAAAAGTGCCCCCAAAATGTACCTGGAAAAATTGTCTATAGCAGCCCCAGGGCTTCTGAATTTCAGGGACATTATCTTCTGTGCCTGCTGAAACAGATGTTTGATTCTTCTTTTTTAAAAGATATTTAGAAATATAGATGCACAAAACTTTGCATTATTCTTTGTCTAAACTCAAATCTCTAAAACATGTGTTTTTTAAAAATCTTGTATTCTTTTTCTCTGTTCTGTGAAGTGAAATTCATTTGGCCACTGGTTACTTTCTACAGCCTTCTCTGTTAAAATTACACTAAACTGCCTTTATAACTTAAAAAATGATTTTTAAGGATTAGTCTCTGCTAATAATTAGGTCCAAATAGTTCTTGAGGCTTTGAAGTGATCCTGGCATTTGAGCTAGACTCTGCAATTTGGGGGCTGTCTCTGAAATTTCAGTCACATTTCCCTTAGTATTTTTGAACCCGCAAACTGTTCTCTTGGCTTCTCTGACCTGACTAAAATGAAGAAAGGCATAAAAGCTCCTGAGAAGGTGTGTCCTAATGAGATTTCAGACCCAATTCTAGCCACCAAGAGGGTTTAGATAAGGCTTAGATACACAGTTCATCTTTTGGATTCTTTCATCCAACTCCAACCTTGGAACCTTTTGTGTTTCCTTCACCTCTATTCACTTCACAGGATTGGGTCCATCACTAATCATAATATGGGATTTTGCTTAGAAGTTTGATCAGCTTTAAAGTTTGCTACAGCTCAGCATAGACCATACCCTTAGCTCTATAGGATGGCAGGATAAAGGGATACTTTGCCCTGCACACTCTAGGAATTAATTGAACCAACTATAAATAACCATTCTAAGCAGAAAGAAAACACACATGGCATTACCTTGAAATGTATCACTTCAAGATCCTGGAGCTGTTTATGAGGGGAAAAAAAATCACTTCTTCTCATGGATAAATCTTACCTGTAATTAGTATGAGTGTACCTCAAATTCAGTGGATTATATGTTAATATTTTTTAAGTACTTTACAAATCTTAACTTGAGAATGTGACAAATGATAGAAATTTGGGTCTGTACAATTAGAAAATATTCTTATTTTTCAGATTTCATTTTAAAACACACTGAAATTAAAGAGAGCTACTGTCTGGGACTCTAAATTATGGAATTTTGTTCCTTCATATATAGAGAGAGTAAAATCATATGTGTATATGTGCAAATATATGTGTGCTACACATGTAGATATTAATATATTAATACAGCTAAACAAGAAAAATAATATATATAGTGATAGAAGAAAACTATATGATTATTAAATATCAAAGGGATTATCAGTAGCATATTTAACAAGGTATGCTATACACTTACAATTTACTAGGTGCTCTGCTTGGTACTGTGAAGGAGACGTGTTAAAGCATGCCACCTGACTTCACTGAGATCACAGAAGTGAGATACGTACATCTTACTCCAAAGAGGAATTCTTAAGGGCATAACAAAGGAAAAGCAAATATCTAAAGTGCTAGGAGGGTTTTGAGAAAGAGAAACTTTAATTCAGTACCCAGAAAGTTAAAAGGAAATCTTTAGTAATAAAAATTTCTAACATTCCAAAATATGTATACTTATAACAAAAGAGAAAATTTGGGATGGTTATTCAGTGTTCAGATCACTAAATGCATTTTAAATTTTGTCTCATCGATGTTTCTTCTCTACCTGTTATTTTCGTGAGTGATATTTAAAATGCATTTAGATGATGAGAAAGAATACTCAGTATTCTGAGAAGAATGGTGTGGATTCAGAACAAAAATAAAGCAAAGATATGTGTTGCATGTATTTTTATTTAAAAAAATCTTTAAAAACACAAAAATAAATTACAGACATTGATAAGCACAGCGGACGGTTTCCCTGGAATTCAGAAACTGTGAGAAAAATCAGGAAACCTTAACTGAACCATGGATTGAAGAAAGCAAGTCATGACTCCTGTAATAATGGCTCTGCCCACTAATTGAAAATCATCATGTCATCAGATCAAATGTAATCCAAATAATAGTGGGATTTAGTAATTAAACAACAAATGACCCAATCTACCAATGTAGGAAGAAAATTTTAAATGTACAGGAAGTACCATGTTTAAATCAACAATTTACTTCATCCTTCTATAAAGAATGGTTTTTTTTTTTTAAATCCAAAATGACAGAAGAGGAGACACTTCTGGTAATGATGGAAAAAGCAATATGCAGCCATTACTGCTGATAAATAGCTAAAGTACATGAATCACAACCAAAGCTCTCTTAACTGACCTACATTTTAACTGACTAGCCAGATTAGTCACAGCCAGCCTTGATCCTTCAGTAAAACATACTGATTGAAGACTGCAGCTTGTTGACCAGCCATGGCTAACTAGCTACCCCATGGCATACAGTGCCAGACTGCTACCATTGAGTTGCATGCTTAGCAAGAATATGTTTTGCTTATTTCCAAAACTGTTTATGCAGTTTTGCCTTTATCGTTATAATTTTAAAATTTCATTAAATATTTCATAAGCTTATGAAATAGGTCTGCAAAAAGAAAAAAAGTGCTGTTTCTATGAAATTTAAGTTGAGGCTGGGCATGGAGGCTCACACCTATAATCCCAGCACTTTGAGGGGCTGAGGCTGGCAGATCACCTGAATTTGGGAGTTAGAGACCAATCTGACCAACATGGAGAAACTCCGTCTCTACTAAAAATACAAAATTAGCTGGGCATGGTGGCACATGCCTATAATCCCAGCTACTTGGGAGGCTGAGGCTAGAGAATTGTTTGAACCCAGGAGTTGGAAATTGCAGTAAGTCGAGATCACACCATTGCACTCCAGCCTGGGTACAGGAGCAAAACTATGTCTCCAAATAAATAGGTTGACTGCTTTGGAAATATTCAATAAAGGAGAGTTAGCAAATTTTTTTGTTGAACACTAGCTGTGCCTGAGATTGGTAAAATGGGAAGAATCATATGAATAGAAAAAGAATCTGATTTCAGATTGTATCACAAGTGGCTCTAAATTCATGCTTCACAAACATACACACTCACAAAAAGAAAGAAAGGAAAAAAAAGGCAAAGAAAAGTTAAAACAAAACTAGAAACTATAGATACATTCTGAGGTCTGACTTACACATTATAGAAAACTTAGAATTCCATTAGACAGATTTCTGTGTAACCATAAAAATCGTAGGTTGAAAGTTAAAAAAAATGTTCAAGGTATGAATTTTATACGTTTTAAAAATTTCTTGCTTTATTTGATAAAAAAAAAAAACTTTAGCCAATCACTAGTCTCAATTAAACTGGATTTTTTTTTAAGCAGTAATAGGGTCCCCATGCATATGCTGGCCATCATAAGCACAGACTTGTCACTGCTGCGCAAAGTTACTTGGCATCTGCAGAAGATTCCCGAAAGAACTAGCTTATCCTATTTCCTTAGATACATGTATTAAAACTGAGAATCAAACTTTTTGGAAGGAGTTATTGAATTTTGATCACAGAGTCCACTGCATTCTTTATGGTTTATTGTATTTAATCACATACAAGCAAGTATTTAGTAAGTGCATTTCAGACCATGGATGTGGTCATTTTGAAAGAAAAAGCAAAGCACTTTATTTAATAAAGAACTCATTCCAAGTATTGCCATTTATAAATGCCTGAACTGGAGTGAGGGATCATATTTATGAAACTGCAAGAAATGTCCCCAGATCAGTTCTCCCTTTCTACAGCTGCACATCCACAATGCATTTGTTGAACTTCCTTATACTAAGAGTGGCTATACGACTCAGTTTTCTCCAATGGATCAAGAGTTGGAAGGTCCCTGGCTCTTGAAAATCTTTGTACCATAACCTTTCACGTTCCTTTTCATGACATCAACTAAAAGCAGATGAAATCATGTCCCTTGGAGTTTGCAACATGAATACCTATGCTGGACTATTTCTTGAGAAAGAAATAAACTTTCATGTCTTGTTGACTCATGAAATTCTGAATTTATTTTTTTAAACAGCTAGCATGACTCTAATTAAGGCCCCTTCTGATTATCTAGACAAAATTGAGCCTTTCCCAACATAGATTTGTGTTCTTTATAAAACTGTGTCTTAATGAAGAGTATTTCTGTGTGGGAGAGCTATATGTTACAGAGGCACACGAAGACTGTATGGTGATTGCACACATAGTAGTTTTCTAGAAAGATTCAAAAATTAATTAGTGAAGTCCTATTCTTAGGCACAAACACACTACTATAAGAAAAAGATGGAAACAAAATTTAGGATCAAGAGAAACTGGTAGATCAAAGAATATGATATCCATTGTCTCATTGTATGATGCTTGATCATTTCATTTAAGAATGGTTCACAAATTGTTTTTCCTTTTGTAGTTAAAGATTAAAATGCATGTGTCTGAGGAGTACCTTAAGACTATGTGAATATCGTATACCACAATAGTCTTTTGTCCCATGGTTTTAGTGTTTTAATTTTAATGATTTTTACCTGAATTAAATTATTAATATTGTGGATGTGAAATGGTGACCTTTCTATTTGTTTCATTTTTTTAACATGAAGTACCAGTTGGCATTCTTCTACTAGTAATAGCTTTCCCTTCTTCATGCTTATTTACAAATTTAAGATCTATATTGACTCATGGATTCTCTACTAAATTATAATGTATTTTCCATTATTCATTTTAATGTACAAATTGTTCTAAATGTGGCCAGCTGGAGCACCTTCAGGTGGGTTTGTGTGTTTGTTTGAAATGTGCCCATCAATTTCAAACATTTTCTTATTTTATGGAGTAAGATGATCCAGGTTCAACTTGCACTTTACCAACTCAGCCAAGGAATTAAACATTTATCTGAAGAGAACGGGTTCCTCTTAGTGGCAAGTGGTATTTAGAAACCACTTGGCAATAAGTTTGCTAATTGCTACTAGGAATAATTGATTTTAAGATGTATCCTTAGACCAAACTAAGGAAAAAAATAGATAAATGATAGCTATGTTAAGTCATGGTTTCATACTAATTCCAGGATTTTTTCTCCTCCTTTCCTCACGTCGTATATCTATTTCTCTGTCTCCAAAATGATAATGCTAATATTTATAATATACATAAAATATTTTTGGAGAACTATATCAATACCAACAAATCTACTAAATAACATTCATTTCTTTTTGTTTTTAGATTATAATCCCATTGCAGGTGTACAGAAGAATACTATGCTTAAAATTTACTTGGATTATATATTTTGCTGTATATTCAATTAAAATTTTAATACAATTTTCTTTGTTATTTTAACCTAAATATCTGTGAGGTTAATTTGTAGATTTTTTTCTTATTATCTTTACTATGATTTATTATAAATAATATGGTTGTATCATAAAAAGAGAACTAGGAAGCTTTCTGTCATTTTCTATACTCTAAAAATTTGTGTGTTTGGGATGGTATTGTGTTTGAAGGTTTTATGGAATTCCCTTATGAAACTATCTGGTCCTGTTGCTTTGTGTAGGAAGATTCCTTGATTACATTTTTAATTTCTTTTATGATAAAATGTCTGTTTAAGCAAAGTATTTTTTCAAACACATTGAAATATGGTATAAATTTCACAAACTGCCTGGTTTGTTTTTTAAAAAGTGTCAGAATACCTTTGACGTGCAGAAGCCACAAACAGCACAAATGCACTCCTGGTAAGGACACGTGCACTGTCTATGTCCCACTCTTGAATATATTTAATTGTCATTCTGAACTATAAAATAAGGATACATTTTAAAATGTAATGGAATTCACAGAAAATAGTATAACTCCAAGGGCTAACAGTAAAACACCAGGGCCTTGCAGCCTGCTTGTTGGTAAAATCACATTGGCATTCCAGCTTCTCATGCCTCTTTAGGAAGCATGAAAATTCAAATGTGATATTTCTAAACATCCTTGAAGGCTGTCCAAGAATGTTTTTATACACAGAAAGTAAAATTGCACAATTATTTGACATGACACTTCTCAAAAGGTTTAGCTAGACTTGCAGTGTACCTCTACCAGTTTTCTTTTTCACCCAGAAAATTACTGTCTGATGGTTACTCTTATTAAATCTAAGTAAATCCTAAATGTGAGAAAAAGAAGGAGGAAAAGGGAGCCTTAACCATTGTCAGAAGAACAGAGGGATAAAATGTGTGGAGCAAAGAATAGATAGGAAGCAATATAGTTCTGACTTCTCAAAGGTATTTGTAGAGTGAACCCTACACAATACTAAACAATACTGAAATATGCTAGCAACTGAATTGATTCAAATAATTGATTTTTCTTTTTTAAAGGGGAGACAGAGGGATTGAACTCAAATGCCTGTATTATGGTGTTAATTTATACATGAATATATATAATTTACTCGGATTTACCACTATCACTGAAACAGAGGAAATTCCCTGGCAAGTAAAATGATGCTATTGCCTTTTAATAGGTGAATATATAAGAAAAGACAATCGCTCTATATCTCTCTCTCTCTGAACACACACACACACACACACACAAACACACACACACAGGCATAGCTTTTTTTGTTGAGCTTTGCTTTATTGCATTTTACAGATATTGCAATTTTCACACATTGGAATTTTGTGGCAATGTTGCATCGAACAATTCTATTAGTGATGCTTTTCCAGCAGCATGTCTTTGTGTCACATTTTTGTAATTATCATAATATTTCAAATGTTTTCATTATTATTATATCTGTTATGGTGCTCTGTGATCAGTGATATGTGATGTCACTGTTGTTATTGTTTTGGGGCACCATGGGCACACCATATAAAATACTAAGCTTAATTGATAAATGCTGTATGTGTCTGTCGGCTTCAATGATGGGCTGTTCTCCCATCTGTCTTCCTCTTCTCAGGCATCTCTGTTTCCTGAGATCCAACTATATTGAAATTAGATCAGCTAATAACCTTACAATAGGTTCTAAGTATTCCAGTTAAAGGAAGAGTCACCCTACACTCAAATGGAAATGATAAAGTTTAAAGAGGAAGGCATATCAAAAGTCACACCAGATAGGCTAAAAGCTACGCCTCTTGTGCCAAATATTTAGCAAAGTTGTGAAGGCAGAGGAACCCTTTTTGAAGGGAGTTAAAAGTGCTACTCAGGTGACCATGAATGATAACAAGATGAAACAGCCTGACTGCTATGGAGAAAGTTTCAGAGGTCTGAATTTATCAAAACAGCTGCAACATTCCCTTAAGTAATCCAAAGCTAGGGCCTAACTATCTTTAATTCTATGAAGGCTGAGAGAGGTGAGAAACCTGCGGAAGAGAAGTTTAAAGCTAGCAGAGGTTAGTTCAGGAAGTTAAAGAAAATAAGCCATCTTCATAAAAGTACAATGTAAGTAGCAAGTGCTCATGTAGCAACTGCAGCAAGTTACCCAGAAGATCTAGTTAAGATCAGTGATGAAAGTAGCTACATTAAACAACAGATTTTCAACGTAGATGAAACAGATTTATGTTGGAAGAAGATGACATCTAGGACTTTCATAGCTAGAAAGGAGAAGTCAATGTCTGGCTTTAAAGGTTCAAAGAACAGACTGACTCTCTTGTTACAGGGCTAACATAGCTGGTGACTCTATCTTGTTGCCAATGCCCATTAACTATTCTACAAATCTCAGGACCAATAAGAATGATGCTAAATGTACTCTGCTTGTGATCTGTAAATGGAACAACAAAGGCTAGATAGTAGCACATCTGCTTATAGCACAGTTTTTAAGCCCAATGTTGAGACCTACTGCTAAGGAAAAAAATGATTTATTTAAAAATGTGACTGCTCATTGAAAATGCTCCTATTCACCCAGCAGCTCTGGTGGAGATGTATAGTAGATTAATATATTATTTTCAGACCTGCTAATACAACATTCCTTCTGCAACCCATAGATGAAAAAATAGTTTTGATTTTCAAATATTGTTAATGAAAAAATACATTTTGTAAGGCTACAGCTGACATAGACAATGAGTTCTCTGGTGTATGTGAGCAGAATAATTTTAAAATATTCTGAAAAGGATTCACCATTCTAGAGGCCATTAAGAATAATTGTGATTCATAGGAGGTCAAACTATCAACATTAATTACAGTTTTGAAGACGTTGATTTTAAACCTTCTTAACGACTTTGAGGGGTTCAAGACTTCAGTGGCATGGTTAATGGGTACAAAAAATATAAAAATGACTAAAGCCTATTTGATAGTACAACAGGGTGACTGTAATCAATAACAATTTAGTTGTATGTTTTTAAATAACTAAAATTATATAATTAGAGTGTTTGTAAGACAAAATATAAAAGCTTGAAGAGATGGACACCCCATTCTCCATGATGTGATTACTATGTATTGCATGCTGGTATCAAAATATCTCATGTAATTTATAAATATATATACCTATGATGTACCCATCAAAATTTAAATTAAAAATATATATATTAAAAAAAAATACCAGTGGCAGAAGCAACTGCAGATATGACAGAAACACCAAGAGAACTATAACTGGAAGTAGAGCCTGAAGATTGGACGGAGTTGCTGCAACGTCAGAATCAAATTTCATCCAATAAGGAGTTGCTCCTGATGGATCAACAAAGAAAGTGGTTTCTTTCTGTTTTTGTTTTTGTATTTCAACAGGGTATTTGATTAGGCTGGCAATTGCAAAATATGCAAATCTCTGAAAGGCATCTCCTGTTTGAAAGCTACCACAACTTCATTCCAGGTAATTAATTCAGACAGATACACAGAACACAGACAAGTCATAAGTCACACATAGAAACTTCCCAAACCAATTAATGACTAAACACAATGTATACAGCTTTCTATTTTTTAGGCTCCTTATACATAGCAAATAAATAAATAGCACTTCTGCTATAAAAATATTTTTTTAAAGTTAAAGTATTATAAAAGAAAATATCACTTTTGTGTTGTTTCAACAGTTTTTCTCCTCCCCCAAAATAAAGAACTTTGCCCATGATCTCAGAATAGAATAAGAAGAGGGGAAAATTCACCCACAAACAAATACACCAAGTTAAAAATATTGGTCTCCATTATAATTCTGGGGGAGTGGGGAGTTGGTGAGAATGAGTAGACACAAAATTTCATGACTGTAGCTCAATCTCACCACCATCCGTTCCCCCTCAAAAGGCAGGTCACCGGCTTGCAGGTTAGGCATCATTCTCCTTTTCCTAAGATCTCCACTTCCATTTAGATTATGTTCTCTCTCTCTCCATCGAGATCCTTCCCAAACTAAAGTTCTATGCTAGGCAAAGCCTTCTTTATGTATTGATTTTAGGAGGAAGAGGGAAGACCAGAACACACATTCATCAAGCCCCCACCTGTATCAGACTTAAAAGTCGATGTTCAAAGGATGAAGACAGAAAGTGAGACATGATAAACCATTCTCAAGAGTAAAGCTGCAGGCCCCTGTGTTGAAAAATACAACGAAGCTAAGCACATTTGTGAACACATGCACATGCCCACCCCCTACCCACTCAGTCTGATGAGATTCATCCTGGGAGAGAGAGAAAAGAGTCCAAGTCTGAAGTTGTACAGGAGTGTATATATAGACATCCTCTCCAGCAGATTCCAATTAAAGGGGGTGGAATAGGCGTGGAGGATTTGAATGTTTTGGTGGGAAAACCCCAAACTTGATTGTACTATATCTGATGAAGTGTAGCCTCATTTTCTACTTAATTCCAATGAGAAAAAGCATGCATTCTTTAAAAGCTCTTCTAGACAAAATAGAGAAATAGCTCTTCTCTCTACTCCCAGTTTCATGTGTCTAAGTCCCCTACCCTTACCCCAGGATATACCCTTGAACTGGGAGAAAAATCTCAGGGCTCAGAAGTAGAAGGCAGGAAAGAAAAGTACCAGCTTTGAAACGTCCTGGAAAGGGTCATGTGGGCAAACTCTATTGCCAAGTTTTCAAATGGTTTCTTTTGAGCACAAGAAAACCCCTCTTATCCCAAGGACTCAGGCAACAAGAAAAAACTAACAGGCAGAAACTACAGGTCCCATATGCTCTGCTTTCAACTGCTGAAAAAATATTACACATGCTACGCATGCTGAGAAAGCAAGGCAAGGACAAATTCCTCCCTTCTGATTTCCCCATGGCCAGCACAGCACTAGACACAAGGCTGATTGCTCCTGTTTCCCAGGTCGGGGCAGTGGCCTGAACACGGTCCCATTCCTGGCCACTTTCTCCAAGACCTGTCTTCACATCTTCATGAAAAGTGGTTTCTTGAGATAGAATCTACTCCTGGCAGAGATGCTGTGCATATTGTTCAAATGACAGCAAAGGATTTAGAATATTACATAAACTTAGTTGATAATGTAGCCACAGAGTTTAAGATTGAGTCCAATGTGGCAAGAATGTCTACTGTGGGTAAAATGCTATCAAAGAGCACTTCAGGCTACAGAGAAATTTTTGTGAAAGTAAGACTCAATCCAGTGACAAATTTCACTGTTGCTTTATTTTCAGAAATTGCCACAGCTGCTCCAACCTTCAGGACCACCACCCTTGTCAGTCAGCAGCCATCAACATGGAGTCAAAACTCTCCACCAACAACAAGATTAAGACTTACTAAAGCCTTATGATAATTTTAGAAATAAAATCTTTTAAATTAAGGTAGGTGCTTTGTTTTTGAGACACAATGCCATGGCACACTTAAAAATCACAGTACAGTGTAAGCAGGACATTTATATGCACTAGGAAACCAAAAATATTCTGTGACTTGCTTTCATATCCCCTTTATTGTGGTGGTCTGGAACCGAACCTCCAATATTTCTGAGTATGTGTGTACGTCTGTGTGTGTACTTAAAAGTAATTCACATGTATATATTCTGTTTAAATTCTATATGTACATGTGTGTATAAATATTTTATGTGTTTTTGTATGTTCTATACATAGATATTATTCATACATAGAGAAAGAAAAGATAAAGGGTAAAAACCACTAATACTTGATCTCAGAGCTTACAATCAATCAAACAAGTTAATAGCAGAATAAAATACAGGCTAAATAGAGTTACACATATTTTATGACAATCCTAGTTAAAGGAATGATTTATTTTTATTTATTTATTTTAGTATATGGAGTTATATATAGAGTGTGTGTGTGTGTGTGTGTGTGTGTGGCACATTGTCAGTAGGAGGGGTGTGTTCTCAGTCCAACAAATATAGAGATACGCAAGTATATCAGTAGAATTCTTCCACCAGATAGTGCAACAACTTTAGCTGAAACTATAGCCATTGACAGACTGAGATGTTGTAGAATGTCTTTCTTTTTCTTCAGCTAAAATAGCTAGCCCTTGTAGTATTGAGTAACTTTTCCCTCTAGCTGAAGACATAGGAGCAGATCATCTTCAGATGGAGTTTCTGCTAACGATGCTTCAGTGAGGAAAGTTACTAAGAGGATGCTGTCAGCATTTAGCCTTTAAGAAACTCACCAAATGCAAGGAACATAATGGGGCAATCATTATTCAAGGGAGTGTCAAAATCATTTAGAAATCAAAACAGGCTATTGGAGTTCATAGGTTCTTTAATATGCACAGCTACTATCTTTCTTTTAGTTTAATAAGAGGCTGCGTATCTTCACAATTAAAGATAATTGCAGAGTATAAAAACTGCATTGTGATTATAGAAACAGTGAAAGAAACTTGGTGACAAGATAGAGATTTCATCAACTGAACACGTTGGAACTATGTAGCCTTTAAAATACAACTCTTCCTCTCTACAGTTTGTTCTTTGTATACTGAGTTTCACTCTTTATTCTCAGCAAAAACACATATTCAATGTCTTAACTGATTGGCAACAGAGCTGCATTTTTTCTCAAAAATTTAAAAATCTTAAATATCAGTGTTGCTTCTCTAAATCACTTAACAGTGTAACTTTTTTTTAAAATTATAATTTATCACCTTATTTTTTGTTGTTTCCTTGGAAATCCTGTCAAAAAGTTCTTGCTAACTATCATCTTCTAAAATAATTCCAATATCGTGCACTTGAAGTTTCTGTATTTATTTGAGTAGATGAAGTTGAAATTAGATCCATTGAAATATGAAACATAGGTATTTTTTTTAGCTAATCAGACATACCACTTGCATCAGAAAAAGCAAGGCATTTTTTTTTTTTTTTGCACATTGAATAGTCACTACAGTTGAATAAATATTTTGTTGGATGTTTCTTCTTAGTACTTTATATACAGGTTTGTAGAATCTACTTATCTGAGTAAACGAATAGGGAGAAAGGTATAATAAATGGTGAAGAAGTCAGTTTCACTTCTATTTAAATTGAAAACTAACAATGCCAACACCTATCATAAATTTGTATAAGCTAAAAAGAAAATGGTACATGTGGTCATAATGCCACAAGCCAAAAAACCATACTCTTTTTCTTGAATGAAACATCACTACTCAATAAAATACTAGCTAAGCAAGAAAGTCAATATTTTAACTGCTTAAGTCACCTTCATCATTTATTAACAAGGCCTGATAAGTTTTATTTGCTGGAGAAGCATTCAAGACCTGTCTGTCTGTCAAAACCTAAATATATTAGAAACAAAAATAAATAAATGAAGGCAACAAAACAGAACTCAAAAAATGGTACATGAAAAATAAATTTAAAAATTGGCATAGGCAAGGACTTCATGACTAAAACACCAAAA
>CAUYQU010027207.1:0-72558 GCA_963574635.1 Cheracebus regulus | reverse complement strand
CTCAGTCCCGTTTACTCGGCACCAAGAGCCGCCGAGCCGAGGCGCCGGCAAAAAAGCCGCGCCAGCCCAAAGGGTCGCGCTGGCGACCTGTGGGGCTCCTCTGCTGGGAATGTCCTGGTCCGTGGGCAGCGAAAATTTATCAGTAAGTGTGGCGTCCACTGACTCTTTCTGCTTTTACTGGGAGCTGCAATCCTGAGCTGCTAGTGATCGGCCATCTTGGATCTCTCTCTCCTTTGTTCTTAATGTATAGCTCCATGACTGTCCTTAATTGACTTTAGAGTAAGGACATATTTTACACTAAACACTGGTTTTGTCCTGTCATTTCAACCTAAGTTTAATTTTTTAAAAAATGTGAAAACCACTAATGTAGAGGAATAAGTAAAGGAACTAGGATCTTCAGTCTAAAGAGGAAAAAGTTAAAGGAGAACATGTAAGCTGCCTTCATACATCTGAAAGAGAAGTTTGCTTCAGACAGTAGGAGAGTGAATCCAAGTTGCAGAGGGACAAATCTTACCACAATACAGTCTGAGGAAGAACTTTGCCATGACTACTCGTTTCTACAAGTAAAAGGTTGCCTTATGGGCTCCCAAGAACCCCATCATGGGAGACATTCAAGTAAAGATTGGGTCTCTAAGGAAGACTGTATGAGAGTCCTCCTTGGGGAAATCATTAGCTCTAATTCAGAGTTCAGAATTTCTTTCTGCTCTTGGAGAAGAAAGAAAGCCTGTTGGCCTTCTCTTTTAGGGATTTAACAGAAAATCTGTAAATTTTCTGTACTCTTAATCATGTAAACCAGAAGATTAAAGTCACATATAGCCAGAATCCGCAACGGATATAGCAGAGCTCTATGGCACAGAGCAACTTTAGAAAAGCGCTCTCCTTATGTGGGGATAAAGTGGTGCTTGGAAACACTAAGCTTCAGAAATTGGGGTTTGCAAGTAGAAAAAACAAGAGAAGGGATTCAAGAAATTACAACCTGAAGGGGGGAAATAATAATTTTGAATTGACTTACATAAGAACACTTTACATGCTCAGGCTTATACAACTAAAAAGGGAAGCCGAGAAGCCTTGTCAATGAGGATGCTCCCAAGCCTACCCTAATATTAATGGCTTATTCAAACTCTTGAATATTTACTTCGGGAAAAAGTTGAGGCATGCCCATTGCAACCTGTGACTTACTGTTAAAGTCATCCAAGACAGGCAATATAACATGATCTTTATCAGTGTACCCTCTGAAGCCTGACTTCCTGGGTGCAGAGCCTGGTCCTACCCAGAGAGAGACCAACTCATCCCAGATTGCCAGAGACTCAGCCAGTTTTAACTCTGAAAGTCTCATTTTTGAGAGCCCTCTCCAGCCTCAAGTAAACCAGAACAGTTCACTGTTCTAGCTCTACAACTGCCCAGTAGGGAGAACTTGTATGAAGTCCCTAAACTCTGTGGGAGCAATAAATGTACCTACTTCATCGTGTGGCTCTAAGGATAAAATGAGTAATAAATATAGATTGTGTAGAACGTGGTTACTCAGTAAACAGGAGTGGTTTTTAGTATCCGTGATCTGTTCAGTCAGCAATGTGACCTTAAGTAACATGTCAGTTCTAGTGTGTGTTTACATGCAACTGTTTAAAACAAACCCCCTCCCTGTTTTCATCATGGTCCTACTAATAGCCCAATTACTAGCCATTTAAAAAAAAAAAAAAAAAGGATGCTCTCTGTCATTTAAATCCATAAACTTAAACCCACATATAAACTTCACATACATTGCTTAAATCTGCTGATCAGAAAACTATACTCCAGAAACTATGCTTCATCTGTAGAAGATACAATGGGTCTTAGAATCACCTGAAACGGCCCTGAATAGGATGTTGGAGATTGGGGAAAGGGAGCAGAAACAATAGATTAATGAGCAGGATGAATCAGTGTGATGTTGCAGTTCCATGGAAATGCTAATTTCAGAGACGCACTAAGAAAAAGGCCTGGGAATAATGCAGTGATCGGTTTCATCATTTCTACCATGTTTGATATTCATCATGAAAAAAATGTATAAAATGCAGAGTGTTTATTCCTAACTACCACTGGGCAAGGACATTCCTTTACAAACTAAAAAGTACCTTCATCATCTATGCAGGGAAGACTGACAGTGGGAGACCACACCTTGCCAAAGTCATCAAGGGCATCTCACTTGCTTTCAAGTGACATGACCCCAGGCCACCAGGCCACTATTTCTACTTTAACTAAAGTGGGCTGGGTGATCTTTGAGTGTCCTCATGGAAAACAAAAAGTGGGGGAGAGTGTTTGCTGATTCAGAGTTTAGTCACTGAAATAAAGCAGGTTAGCACAGGTTGCTGAAGACCCAAATGTGTGTGGACAAGATCCCATAAAGCACAGCTCCTGGAGGCCTGGATCCTGCCTTCCGCCTTCTAAGCAGCTGGCTGTGGGGTGTGTGGGGCAGGGGTGTTATGTCTCCAAACATCCCCTTACCACCAATCCTTCTCAGACAGGAAGTTTGCAAGTTGCCAGGCTTTGAAAGTATTGTTCCTTGAATGATCCGGAGGTAACAAACCACATCAGTTTTGTTCTTTCATGGAGTAGTTCCATTTATTCACCCTGGAGATTGGTTTAGACAAAAGAAACCCTTAGTCAACTGGAGCCTGACTTACTACAACCATCAATTAACATTTTTCCTTTTCATTTAGCTTCCACGAGAAATGAAGTGAATCACAAGAAAGCCATTTGACATTAGGGATTCATCTTTTTAACCAACCCGTTCCCAGATCTAACCAGGTATTTGTAAGTATTCTTTTCTGACTCATTTTGTACATCTTCTATATTTATGATCAAATTAAAAATGTGAATTTATGCTCAGATCAATGATCCTGAAGCATAAAGTGGTGTGAAATATCCAGAATTATTTATACTAAAAGGTTTTTACTTATCTTGCAATTAAAGAGCATACGAGCCTTTCAGAATTGGGAGAAACCTTAGAGATAAGGTGTGTGCTTCTCATCTGGTTCATGTCCCTTCACTCTCTAGGGTGTCCTGGTTTGGACAACAAATCATTTGCTCACCGCTCAGATCATCCATCTCAGTGCTTTAAAGACAATGTTAGCAGCAAAATCCTTTTCTCAAACAAAGTCTTACACAGCACTCCAATATATAGACAGGGTGACTGGACATTCCAGTTTGACTAGAACAACAGAGGGGTTTTAGAATGAAGGACTTAAGGCAAGAAGTGGGATAGTTACTGGTAAAACAGGTAGGTCTGTCACCCAATTACAGACTACATAAAAGTTCTGTTTTGTCAGTGCAATTGTATTTTGTAAATACAAATTCATAATACTTGTTTATTATTAATGCAATCAATGAAAAAATAAGGCTATTTTAATAACCACCAAAAAAGAATAACATTGAGAGTGATGGTAGCATTCTTATATGAGCCTCAGCATCCAAGCTAATTTTTAAATTCATTTTGGTTTTGTAGTACTGAGGAAATTCTGTTCACATGAAGAAGTACTCATGAATGTTAGCTTGTTGCTGATACTTAGCAGTCCCCTTTATAATTAGAAAGCTCAGAATTTTTTCTAATTAGACTAGCTAAGAAGCTTATAAGAAGAAAAGCAGACTGTGTTTTCATGTTAAATCACTAACTATATCTAACATATTATTTATGACAAATGCAAAAGCCAGATAAGAAGCATCAAAATTTATGAAGGGCATAAAAATTCTCTATTACATGACATACATATGTGTATGCGGCCTGTGACATGCTAGTGGCCCGCTTTTTATTGCTCAACTCTCCAAACATCAGATATAAAAGCTCCTGAGCCTGCCTGGCTTTCTTGCTCTTTAATTGAGGCTCTGGCATCTGTGCTACAGTAGTGTAATGTCCTGTACAATTCTGCACTGGGGATACACGTATAGCCCTGAATTGTAAGAAACACCGGCACTCTTAATCAATATTCATACATTTTTAAGAAAATGTGGTAGGAGAAACTTTGTCCATGTCTATACAAAGCAAAGTTAAATAACACAAATTTAAGTTGTCAATATGTTGGATGTTGACATGTAACGTATCTTTGCTTGTTATTTTTAATAATCAACACACTTGATATTCCAATTATATCTTTGCAGAACTGGGTTTCAGAAAGTGCAAAAGTAGTGATGATAGAGAACGCTTCTCTTTGTTATTTTTTTTTTAATTTTAAGTTCAGGGGTACACGTGCAGGATGTGCCGGTTTGTTAAATAGGTAAATGTGTGTCATGGTGATTTTCTGTACAGATCATCCCATCACCCAGGATCCATTAGCTATCTTTTTTGATGCTCTCCCTCCTGCCCCCACCCCACCCTCTGACAGGCCTCAGAGGGTGTTGTTCCCCCACCATGTGTCCATGTGTTCTCATCATTGAGTTCTCACTTATAAATGAGAACACGTGGTATTTGGTTTTCTATTCCTGTGTGTTTGCTGAGGATAGTGACCTCAGCTCCATCCATGTCCCCGCAAAGGACAGGATCTCATTCCTTTTTATGGAAGCATAGTGTTCCACAGTGTATATGCATGATATTTTCTTTATCCAGTCTACCATTGATGGGCATTTAGGTTGATTCCATTTCTTTGCTATTGTGAATAATGCTGCAATGAACACACACATGCATGTATATATACAATAGAATAATTTACATTCCTTTGGGTACATACCCACTACTGGGATTTCTGGGTCAAATGGTATTTCTGCCTCCAGGTCTTTAAGGAATTGCCACACTGTCTTCCACAATGATTGAACTAATTTACAGTCCCATAAACAGGAAATCTTTAGCATTTATTGCACGTCAGCCTCTAAATATTAACTCATTTAGTCCTCACAGCAATCTATAAGATAGGCTTTAAGCCCTTTTGACCAAAACTGCAGTGCTGGGCTAAGTGATTTGCTGAAGTTCACAAAGCTGTGAAGTGACACTGCCAGACTTGACTTTACGCAAGCTGGATCCAGGTCTGTGTTCATAGTCACCAAACTTTGACACTGCACTCACCTCAGTGTAAAAATCCTACTCCAATGTGTTTTATAGACCAGGAAACCTGCTCCTGAAAAGTTATGGGACTAAGCCAAGCCTATGAAATTTGTAAATGGCAGAAGGTCAAGAATCTGCCTTTCCAAAGCCCACTTCAAAGTCCTCTCTCCCACACCTGGGCGTCCCTCAGGTGCTCTGTCTAACCCACCTGTACAGACACCAATAACAGATTTTAGTTCTGAGCTCCCTGTTTCCTGCCTCTGGGTAGCAAAGGCTTTTCTAATCGTGAGGTATTGCTTTATGAGCTCAGCAGGACACACAGATGCACACTCCATAGTCCCGATGGACAGTTAGAGAGTAAGTGAACAAGGTCCCGATTCCATTAAAAGAATAAAGAGAGCCTCTTTCCTTGTACAGATTATCTCAGCTATAAAGGATCTAAGGATCTGTTTACAATTACACAAATGTTGCCTGTTTTGTTCCAGGCAGGGCTCTTTAAAACATCATAAGCAAGCCGCAAAAGCCCAGAGGGTGGCCCCATTTCTCCCTGAGTATTAAACAACTCTGTGAGCTTCCAGAGTACAGGAGGGACTCCCTCTTTCATCAGTAGCTACAGAGAAGCAAACATCTGCCAGTTTGGTGCATATCACTGAATTGTCCATCAAATATACCCCCCAAAACAGACTGATGGAAAATCACAACTGCCTTTACACATGCAGGCCATTCTCTCCTTAACTGATGTTATTAAAATGTGATTTAAAATTGGATATGATACTTTCATTTCTTGTATTTTCCAAAGGAACATCACAAATGGTGAGATTCCCAAACTGTCTTCTTTCCCAAATGTATTCAGTCCCTGTTAGGTGAAATACTACACATTTGCAACCAAAAAGAGAAAATGATATTATAGAATATATTGTCTTCTAAATAGCAGAGGTACTGTATATTTAAACCTATGCTTTATAAATATTTATTTATAAATAAATGCATATAGTAATTTCTGGAACATATTGGGACATTTGTAACTAAACAATGTTGAAAGCATAATTACATAACTGTTCTTAGTTATCTTTAATCATGAAAACCAGATTTAACTACAGAAGACAAGACAGTAGGTAGCAGTAGTAGTGCTGAAAGGGGCTTCTGGGCACTTTCAAGAGCTGAGAGTTGGAGAGTGCCTTGGTTCTCCGTGTCTAATCTTACTTCTAAACAAAGGCTCTCCTTTTCCTTCCTGTTCTGGAGGCAAATCAGACTATTTGCTGCCTCACACTGCCTTCTCCACCACACTCCCTCCTTCGCTGTGGCTCCAGTCCCCATGGACCACTAGTGAGGTCACATGCTGGTCATGGGTTAGGCCGGGTGGCCTTGCAGAGACACATCTCACAGCACTTTCAGAGGCTGCAGATGCCTGCTCGGAGTCTTGTTCTAGGGCCAGGGGTTACAGCAGTAACTGAGGGCTGGACAGGGGCCAGCGTGCTGCCTGCATGACTGCTGGCCCTGGCCATGTTGGCCCCACCCACCGCCTCACCCCAGAGACAGTATCCACAGTCAGTGAACAAGAATGCTCTATCTTTATATTCTCAGGATGAGAAGACAAGTATTAAAAAAAATCCAGCCTCAATAAAAAGCAATGATTCTTGCTCCACAGAAGAAAAATATGAGAAAAACATAGGCACTAAATGTAGATTTCATAAACAGAGTAGACTAACTTCCATGACCCAGGACCCAGAGCAAATCCTCTGACTCTCAGGCTTAGTTTGATGATCCTTCTGTTCAATGTGGCTTCCTCTAGGAAGTGGCCTTGCCCCTCCATGGCAGATAAGGGTCCTCTCAGCTTCTCAATTGGCACCTAATCACAGTTTCCCTCACTGTGTTGTGGAATCCCAACCTGCTCATCCTCATTCCTCACTGGACCCTGGAATGTGGTGGTTAGGAGCATGCACTTTCGATCCAGAATGATCTGAATTCTAGTCTCCCTATCTGAGCTGGTCTGACCTTGGGCTAGTTCTTTAACCTCTCTTAAGTCTCAATTCCTTTATCTGTAAAATGAGGAGATGAAGAATTTCTTACCTTATAGGTTTATTGTTACTAACATATTATAATTATTATTTAAGTTCCTGGAATAATTCTTTAAATTACTAGCTGTAACACCAGCTCCTATCATGGTGTTCAGCCCAGAGTGTGTAAAATAAATGTTAATTAATTGAATCATTGAACAATGCTCAGCTAAGGAAGGGAAGACAGCACCAGCTATGGAATGAGATCTTCACCAAGGCACCTGCTGCTAAGAAACAGTTAAGTTGCTGCAAAGGTTTTCTCAGAGCGTGATGCTTCCTCTGATTTTAAGGATGATAAGTGGTCTCTGCTATTTCAAGTGTGGCAGGGCACCCTTGCTCTGTGAAGTGTTGTTTCACAAACAGGTCACCATCTGCTGCAATGATAAAAACGTTTGGCGCTGAATTTGCTGTGGTTGTCGGTATCGACGCGCCTGATATTTAGAACACTTACTTTTTTATGGAGGCGATTTGGGAGCACAGAAAGCTTCTGGGAAAACTGCCCTACATAGCTGCCCTTTACAGGCAGAACAGCTGTGCCGCACTTTTACTGTTCTGAGGCTGAGAATAGGGAATTAAAGAATCCTCACAGCCAGGCTCTATTTCAGAGCCCTCATAGGATGCTATTCCAGGGCAGCGCACACCCCATCTGCACCTAGCTTTCCAGCTTTGTTTTGATTTTAGTTCTTAATATTACATGTCAGTGTTAAGTTTTAACTTTTTAAAGTGCCATGTGGTTATATATTCGGTTCACAAGTCTGATGTGCAAGAGAAGTGTTTCCTTGAGTATTTTTTCCTATTAATAACTTCATTTCTATTTAGAGTTCCTATTTCTTGGAAGCTGCAGAAATTTGATTATTCGTTCAGTTTGAATCTTTTTTCTCAAGGTTGCATGGACAATCTGAAGGTTCAACAAGGTCAGGCTGGTGTGGAGTCTGAGATGTGCCTAGTTCTCCATGCGTCTGCCTTTACCAAGTCATCTGTGGACCCTCAGGCATGGATCCTCCAGCTCACTTGGCCACTTCTGGTGTCACGCTTTGGAGGCGGGGAATCATTCTGTGGTTTTCTGGTTAGGGTAGAGTGTGGGATTCTCGGTGAGGCTCTCTGTGGCCTTGTTTGCCAAGGCTTATGGCAGGGCCCTTCCCTTTCTAAAGCTGTATGGCCTGGGATCGGGGGACAGGTCCAGGCATATGTCCTTTAGAGAAGGTGTGTTTTAGAGCTCACCTGTCAAAGAGGCTGTGCAGGCCCTGATGCCTAGAACCACTGCCTCAATCCCCCCAGTTGGCCCCATCTTTCTTGGGGGCAATCCAGGTGACAATCTGGAAAATCCTAATTCATCAAGCTCTCAACAATTTAGAAAATTCCAGAGTACTTGCCATCTCCCTAAGGCTGTGGAATTTTGAAAGAGACAGAGACTCCCTGTTTTCTCTCCTTTGTGCTCTGCCACATGCTTGCCCTGTGGCCAGGAGAATGGGTCACGAATATAACGAGAGAAGTGGAAATTGTGGAGGGCAGATGGAGAAAAGAGGTGGGCATTTGTTAATATTTCAAAAATGATCTAGCCACAGTGCACTCATTGGTATCATTGAACTGTCACAACAGCTGTGTGAGGTAGAAGACCTCACTTTTCAGGTGAGGAAGCTGAGACTTAGAAAGGCTAAATCATATGTTCAGTGCCAGTCTGGCACTGTTTTGTTTTTTATCGGGAAGGTGGAGGAAGGTAAACCAAGACCCCACCCCTCCCTCCACACCCCTCCACACCCCAGTCCCAGTGCTCTTTCCACAACACGCTGCATTCCAGGCGAACTGGATTCCTCCACTTCTTCATTCACAGCTTCTTCCTGTACATCTTTGGACTTTTCTTCATGCTCTGGAATGTTCTCCTTGCCATCACAACCTTTCAGAGTCCTCCCCATCATACATTCTAGAAGGCTTTTCTCATCACTTAGGGCAGCAGTGATGAGAAAACCTTTAGACATCGGCTCCCCTCATACTGCCTCTTGCTATGCCACTCTGTCAGGGTCATGTGTACTCAGATCTTATTGCACGCACTAGATGGCAAGATCTTTTTTTTGACACAGTCTGGCTGTTTCTCCCAGGGTGGAGTGCAGTGGTGTGATCTCAGCTCACTGCAGCCTCTGCCTCCTGGTGATTCTTGTGCCTCAGCCTCCCAAGTAGCTGGGATTACAGGCATATGCCACCATGCCTGGCTAATTTTTGTATTTTTATTAATAGTAGAGAGGAGGCTTTGCCATGTTGGCCAGGCTATTCTCAAATGCCTGGCCTCGAGTGATCTGCCTGCCTTGGCCTCCCAAAGTGCTAGAATCACAGGTATGAGCCACCACACCTGGCCCTAGACTGCAAGCTCTTTGAACTCAGGAATCTTATTTTCTTTAAAAGAATGAACAAATGAATGGATGGGTGGGTGAGTGGAAAGTGGTGCTTCGTGACTCCAAAGAGAAAGAGTCTTGTCAGCCTCATGTCTCGAGTCAGTCCATAGGAAGAGATACCAAATTATAGGGCAAGATGGATGGGAAGAAGCTCTGTGAATTAGTTGGCTAGTCTAGAAGAATGATGGCAGCCTATGTATTAAGGAAAGAGAAAAAAAACAGGATCATGGACAGTCGAAAAATTTCTTCACCCTAGACAGGGTTGTCCTGCCAGTGAGGGGTGTTCATATGTCCACTGCTTATTACTCCTGGATTCTCTGTCCACGTAAATGCAGAAATAACAGGGCCTGAGCATAAGCTGTTGTGAAATAATCACCTCGCAGGATCATTTTGAGGAAAACACTATAATAATATTATTTCAGTAGCTACTACTTACTTGAGGTCTATAGTCTACCATGCTTATGCTTGAGATTGTGGGAAAAGGCCAGGCACAGTGGCTAATGCCTCTAATCCTGGCACTTTGGGAGGCTGAGGCATGAGGATCGTTTGAGGCCAGGAGTTCAAGACTGGCCTGAACAACATAACAAAACCCCATCTCTACAAAAAATACAAACATTAGCCTGGCATGTTGGTGTGCATGTTAGTGTGTGCCTGTAGTCCCAGCTACTCAGGAGGCTGAGGAGGAGGACTACCTGAGCCTGGAAGGTTGTGGCTGCAGTGAGCTGTGATTGCACCACTGCACTCCAGCCTGGATAACAAAGCAAGACCCTGTCACACACACACACACACAAAAATGATTGTGAGAGAAAAAGTTCTCAATTTTACTTATTAACAGTTAAAAGATTTAAAAATAGCTATTGGGGCTGCTTTAATAACTCCTAAATATCAATGTGGAAAAAGATGTTCAAAATAACAACAGGGAAAATTTAAATTTGTGAGAGTGGAAGGAGATATTTTCTAAGTGGTCTGCAGAGAGACTTAGTGGTTACCCTGTAGGAAGACTAAAGAAAATAAGTAGTTGGTTGCTGAGCACCATCTTCCCATCAGCATACCTCCACACTCAATGACATCATACAAAACAAGGTTCATTCTTATGAGCCATGAGCTTCTCTGAGGGAAGTTCATTCCAGATGCCTGGCATATCAGAAATTTATTTAGCCAACTAGTAGGTGGTTGATCAACTTAAACCAGGGTTACAACCAAATGTATACAACCACATGCTATATCAGAAAAGGTAACTGTTAAAAGGTAACTCTTAACTGGTTAATTATAATCTAACTTCTTTTTTTTAAAATGCAGCACCAAGTAATAATTTTTAAAAGGAACACAAGGCTTATGCCAGGGCTTTTCTCTCCACAATTTAAAGAGGAAATGGACTATGACAGGGAGAACATTTTAGATAAATAAATGATGTGTGTCAGTTTCCCCCATTTGTTTTAACCTTCTTCATAGATGCTATTCGGCAGTCCATCCCACCTGTCCCAAAGGGTGGCACAAGCTGTGGGCAACATTCTTCCACCAATTACCAAGGTATCTTGCCTTGGTAATAGCTGTTCCCTTAAAATAAAACAACAAAATGAATCCTATGTGGACAACTGACAATGAGGAATCTCTCATATTTCCCAGAACAAAGAAAATCTTAGCCATAGGGGTAAGGTTGTGTTGAGTCAGATACTATGTCAAGCATTGAAAATATAAAAACACAAAAATTAGCAAATAAGCTACATCCCCATTTTTCAGGTGGACTCTAAAACCCACCCCCGCTCCCCAACACACAATGATTTCCACCTCCTGGTGTTCATGCCTTTGTGTAATTTCCTGGTCTTGAGCATGAGCTGGACCTAATGACTCACTTCTAACGAACAGAATAAGTCGAAAATGATGAGCTGTCACTTCCAAGATTAGATGGCAAAAAAATATGTGGCTTCTGGCTTTGGCATCCCCTCTTACTCTCCCACTGGCTTGTTCTGAGGGAAGCGAGCTGCCCTGTCATCAGCTGCCCTACAGAGGAGCCCATGTGGCAAGGAACTGATGTCTCCAGTCAACAGCAGCAGGGGTCTGATGCCTGCCTACAGTCACTTGAGTGAGCTTGGAAGTGTATCCTCCCCCAGTTGAGCTCTAAGATGACTGCAACCGTGGCCAATATCTTAATTGCAGCCTTGTGAGAAACCCTGAGCCACAGAGATAGAGTTTGGATGTGTGTCCCCACCCAAATCTCATGTTGAAATGTAATCCCCAGTATTGGAGGTGGGGCTTGGTGGGGAGTGATTGGATCATGGGGGCAGATTTCTCTTGAATGATTTAGCATCATCCCCTTGGCACTGTCCTCACGATAGTGAGTGTGTTCTCATGAGATCTGGTCATTTAAGTGTGTAGGACCTCTTGCTCCTGCTTTCTCCATGTGACTTGCAGGCTCCGGCTTTGCCTTCTGCCATGACTGTGAGCTTCCAGAGCCCTCCCCAGAAGTAAATGCCAGTGTTAGGATTTTTATACAGCCTACAGAACCATGAGCTAATTAAACCTATCTTCTTATAAATTACCCACTCTCAGATATTTCTTTATAGCAATGCAAGAACAGACTAATACACACAGGCACCCAAATAATCTGAATCCAGGTTTCTGATTGACAGAAACTGAGAAAATAAACGTTACTTGTTTTGGAGTAATTTGTTCTGCAGCAATAGATAACTAATGGGGTAATAGTTATAGAAACAAAGAGTAACCAGCAACCACAGTGTCTTTATTATGCATCAGAAACTGGACCAGATGTTTAACATGCATCATTTCATATATTTCTCACAATGCTATCCTGTTCAGAAGAGGTTCTTAGCCTCCCTAACCCAGAAGAATGGGGAAAGGGGCACCAGACTCCAGGTGAATTTGCCATTGGAATAAATATCATGGACCCAAAGAGTTTTGCAGAAAAGTGATTTATTAGACAGAGAGAGAGAGAGAGAGAGAAAGACAGCTCCCTTGCTGTCGTGGAAGGGGACCCAGAGAAGCAATCGTTTAGGTAAAGAGCAGGGGGAGGTTTAACCCTTGAGTTATTCCTTCCCCATTCATGTCTTCGGCCAAGGAGAGGAGTTCTTTTAAACTTCCCCCTGGAGTGATTGATCTTTGACTCTGATACCAGATTGGCTACTTGGTCTACAACTCTGAGTTACAGAGCCCCCTCCTCCCGGAGCTTTCCACGGGTTTATTGGGTCAAAGGAGCCTCACCTGGCTTTCTCTACCTAGCCCGTGAGGGGGAACCCCAGACAAAGAACTTTACATTTGAAACCCCTCTGGTTCCTGGATGGAAGCGCGCAGTCGGGAAATTCCTGCCTTTGAAACCACGCCTCTCATGGACCCGGGAAGAGGAGCCCCTCACTATGAGATATTATTGTTATCCCCATTTTACAGGTAAGAAAACTGAGACATAAAGAGGTTGCTTGACTTATTCAAGGCTACACTGCTAATAAATGGAAGAGCTAGGGCTGAAGCCCATGTCTGATTTAAGAGTCCTTGCTCCAAAATCGGTAAATACTTCCTCCCAGGCTCATGCAATGAGCCTCATGCAATGAGCCTCATGCAACAAAGTATGTAACTTCTGAGGTGACCAAGGGAGGGAGTCAGGCATTAATGCCTGAAGGCTTTAGAGACGTTTTTGTATTTATGTTGGGTCTAGAAGAATAAGAAGCTGATCAGACCTCTAAAAATTGAAAGTCCATTATAGGACTTGCCTAAGCAGACTATCATGTGCAAATGCATATGAGGTAGAAAAAGCTCTTCAAATTTAAGAACTTCAAAGCTATAGGAGATGAGGCTAGATTGCAAAAGGGTTTTCTCCTGTTAAATAAAACACAAATTTTTAATTAAGTTACTCTTCCTTTATCTTTCAGGTCTTAAATATAAATAAGATATTGATTCAAAATCATGTCCAAAAAAACACAATTTAAATTTCCAGGTAATGGAAGTTAGGCTTTGCAATTGACCAGAATTTTTATTTGAAGTTTTAGATTCAGATTACAATACAGACAGTTCTAAGAAATATTAATCTTTTTCTTTAATGGTCTGTGACAAGTAAATACATAATGAACAGAATGAACAGAGCTTACTGTTTGTCAACATGACTAATTCTGTAAATATTATCTCAGCCTTTATGGTTTCATTGATTTCACATCAGGTGTGCAGTTTCATCTATCTCAACAAGCTGCTGATCTAATGTGTCTTACTTGGGAAACCTGGCCTTGGGTACTGAAAACAAAACACAACATTGAACTCTCATTTATTGAGGCAGTAGCTTTTACTGTAGAAAAATATAAAATTGCAACTGATATTTGTGATGTCAAACATTAAGTTTCTATACACTCAAATGGATCTCAGATGGTTTAAAGAATTATGTATTATCTTACAATAGAAAAGCAATCAGAAATGCTAATATTTAACAGAATTGTAGAGGAACAATAACTTATTCAACTTTAAAACATAAAGAAAATAAAAGCAAATGTATAGAGCTTTTAAAATATAAAGTTAGCCTGGGCAACATAGGGAAACCCCATCTCTATAAGAAATTTAACAATTAGCTGAGGGAGAGGGCACATGGCTGTGGTCCCAGCTACTTGAGAAGGCTGAGGTGAGAATTCTTTGGGTGGAGAGGTCAAAGATACAGTGAGCCATGACCATGCTACTGCACTCCAGCCTGGGTGACAGAGTGAAACTCAGTCTCAAAAAATAAAATATAAAGTTATTATGCTGTAAGTTGAAAATAGGAGAGCAACATGTTGCAGCAGTCATTTCCATTAAATAGGACAGAAGGTAAATATGTATAAAGAACTGAAATCTATACAGAGAACACCAATATGCAAATAAGCAGTCACAGTTATTCCCAAAACACCTTTTATATTCCAGATGCTTTGTTCATTTATTTTCTCATTTAATTTTTTCAATAATCACACAAGGTCTTGATTGTTATTCTAGTATTGCTGCTGAGAAAACTGTAGCTTAGCAAGACTAAATAACTAACACAAGCTTAGTTAGTGGCAGAGGCAACTTTTGAATGGGACTCCAAGGTCTGTGTTTTGTCTGCCATGTCAGTCCCTGTAATTGAAAGCGTGAATATTACAAACAGACTCTATATAACTTTTGTACTATATTATCCTCAAATATAACCTAAGTAAAGTAACTTGCAGGTAAATGTTAAGCATTCTAAAATATCTTTAGATTTAATGATAACACAAATATCAGTATAGGTTTGAAAATGGAAGGAAGGAGTAAATCTTTCACCATGTCAACATTATGATTTGATAAAACCTAACTGGAAAGAAATTTGGCAAGCACTTTATAAAAAAATTCGTTGGGATTGTCCGAACATTGCATTCACCAAAGCCTTTCCTGTTGTCACCTTGCCCAGACAGAATTATGTACCTTTCCTCTCTACTTTGAAAATATTGACCTCTGTATCCCCAATGCGTTACATATGACTGACACACACACAGAATTTCTTCATAAGTATTTATTGACCAAATGAAGAAATAATTCCTCAGAAGTGAAAAAACATTGTACACATAGAGAAATTCATTGCAGCATTCTATGCAACAGTAGAACGTTAAAAACAAAGTCAACAAAACTGAAGTGGTTAAAGGTCATTGTAACAATGTGACTGACTATTTCATTGTCTAAAAACAATTTAATATGCAGTCACCAGTGAAACTTAAAGAACATTTAGCCATTATGGAAAAATAAAAGTTGAATACAAAATGTAGTATGATTGCTCTAATGTTAAAATGTGTTTGTATAGGACAATGACTGCAAGTTAACATATTTAAAGATAAAAGTTGCCAGATGTGGTAGCTCATGCCTGTAATCCCAGCACTTTGGGAGGCCAAGATGGGAGGATTTTGCTTGAGTCCAGAAATTCAAAACCAGCCTCGGCAACATGGTGAGACCCTCTTCTCTACCAAAAAAAAAAAAAAAATATATATATATATATATATATTTTTTAATTCTGGCCATTGTGGCACATGCCTGGGGTCCCAGCTACTTGGGAGGCTTAGGCAAGAGAATCCCTTGAGCCAGGGAGATTGAGACTTCAGTGAGCCAAGATGGAACCACTGCACTCCAGCCATCTCCAAAATAATAAAATAACAAAGTTAATGGTTATCTTAGAGTGGTGGGATGAGGTTTTCTTTAACCATTTGGAGGCCAAGAAAAATATTTTATTATTAAAACTTTCTGTCTTGACCATTAAGAAGTTTAGAGCTACTGTAACTTTCCTTAGCTGTTTGTTTCTGATATAATTATTTTCCCCCACCTCCATCTCTGTTAATACTTAACTTAGTTCTTACTTTTATTCTTCTCTAAGTGATTTGAGGAGTTTATATCTGTGCTTTTTAAGCTGCTTCAAATTATTTTTGGAAGTAGAAAGTTTATAAATAAGTAACAATAAAGATTGCCATGTAATAAATAAGCTATATATGATACTAAGACATTATTCAAGGAATTAAGCAGATGCCATTAGTACTAGAAAACCAACTAAATGCTAATAAAAGCTAACTCCTTTACACTTCCAACCTTCATCTCCCCTTCTCCCCCAAAGAACTAACACCCTTACACAAAACTACTGCTTTGCTTATCCATGACATCTTTTTATTTTACATTTGTACCAGCAGTGACTACCCCGGCACAGGATGTGCTCTTAGTATTAACGGGCTGCTGAACTATATGGCATCATCGGCTCCCAGTGGGTCATCACCCCTCTGTTGCCTTCCAGGCCACCACCCTCCTCCTCCCCAACAAGCTCTTTTTCTTTCAGGATGTGATCTGTACTTTAATCCTTCTCACTCTATTGTAGTGCTTTGTATTTTTAGCTGTTCTGTCATTTACTAAAAGCAAGAGTCACATAACTCAATTGTTCATTTTATGAGCAATTCCATTCACAGAACAAAATTGCTCATTGTAACACAGCCCTTGGAGTTAACCAACATAAGAATACATGAGAACTAGTTGTATCTGGTTCTTTCTTAAGGTTTATTAGCACCGTTTTCCATGTAGGCTCCTTTAAAAAACATGCTATCTAAATAAAACCAGCCTTAAATTGTATAGGAAGAGACTAGTTCAAACCAGCCTTAAATTGTATAGGAAGAGACTAGTTCAGGTAGGATATCAAAAGACTGTCTGCATTTACTAAATCAGATACAATGACCTTGCAGCCCTACCACCATTATCAACCCTGCCCTCTATCCTCCCCATCCATCCTACCACAATTGGTATAAAATTGGTATTGAACAGAACATTTTTTTAAAAAATCACATTTTATACCATTTCATAATGAAGGAATTGGCAAAGTAAAACCCAAACAATATTTATATAGCCCAACTCTATCTTACTGTGTAATTTGAAGACCTTACAGGGGTTTGAAAGATTAAATACTATTTTCAGTGTGCAAAGGAAATAACTTACTTAATACCTGGCAATTAAGCCTTTGCAAACTCACAGGCTGAATGGTTTTATTTATACCTATCAGAGACCAAGTTGAAAAGAGTTAAAAGAATATATTTTGCAAAGTATAATCCTAAGCAAACCTAATCTTTCCTAAGCACACAACAGTATTTCCCAAACCTTCTCCATTAAGGGGGATAAACAGAGAGGAAGCCTATGCATTCTACGTTGTATTTCAGGACATGAATTACATTTTTAGTAGTGTTAAATAGAAAGTCCTGATAGTCATTGCAAAGGAACCATTGATACCAAAAAAAAAAAAAAAAAAAAAAAAATAGAGTGGAGAGAATGCCTGTTATGGGCATGTGCTTCCTTCTAGCTGACTAACAATAGAAACACCATTTGGGATGTTCCTGTGAAATGAGCACCAACATGATTTTTCCCTAACAATGTGTAGAAATAGATGAATCAAGTCATGTCAAGAAAGCAATTTTTGTTACCTGTGACATAATGATATGATTAATAGCTATAGAATTACAAAATATAGCTCAAGGACAGCCTTAGCTATAAAGTAAATACATCCAGTCTTCTACTTTTATTTTGTAGATGAGGAAACGTGGGTAAAAGACAGAGTGGTTTGCCCAGGGTCTAATGATTTGTGGTAATCAGCCTCAGGACTGGAATTTCTAATCCAGTGTTCTAGTGACCATGCCATACTGCCTCTCATCCATCCTTCCATCTGTCCATCCACCCAGCCATCCATTCAGTCTATTCTACAGGCATTTATGAAACTTAACTTCATGCCAAAAACAATGTGGGGCCCCAGTGAATCATTCCTCCCTATGTGCACACTCCTTTGCAGTATGACTTTTCTGTTCCTCCCGTCAGGTGGTAGAGTTTACTTCCCCACCCATTGAATCTGGACTGACTTCTCCACTTGTTTTGACTTTTAAAATGTGGAAGTGATATTATACAATTTCTGAGTCTAGACCTCAAGAGACCTTGAAGCTTCTGCTCTGCTCCCCTTGCTGTTTGGGGACTGCCATGCCAAGAGGCCAGAGCAAGCGCCCTTAAAGCTGAGAAGCCATGTGGCAGAGAACAAAGATATCCCAGCCAACAGCCCCAGAAACTGCCAGACATGTACATGAGGCCAAATAAGACCAGCCCAGTCCCTAGTCAGTGTGCCAACTGACCACAGATGCATGAGTGAGCTCAGTCAATACCATGTAGTGCAGAGACTAGCCATCAGATGAGCCCTGCACATATTGTTGACCCAGAATCGTGAGCAAATAAAGTACTATTTGTAGCCTCCACGTTTTGGGGTGGCTTTTTAGGTACCAGTAGACAACTGATCAAATATGTGAAGTGCTAGTCTCTAGAGAGAGAGAACTAAAGAAAGAGGTGGATAAGACAGTCTTCACTATCAGAAAACTCACAGACGGGTGAGGAATACAAACACAAAAGTCATTCTTTAAGAAATGGAGTGATGTTTTGTGTGGTTTTCTAAGTGAGAAATTATAAGGGGTTAAATTATGGTATTGAGGGTAAATTCAGTAGAGTTTGATGACAGTGGGATGATTGAAGGAGTCTAATATGATGTCTACTGCAGAATGCTTGATAGCTACTGGTAACGTTAAGATAGAGAAAGCCTGAAGAGGAGTCGGTTTAGGAGGAAGGAGAGAGAGATGAGTAGTGCAGATTTGACATATTGACTTTGATAAGGAACCTAGAAGTTTCAAGATAAAGTTCAGGACTCTGTAACATCTAGGTAGAAATGGACACACAAGCTTGAAGTTCTGGAGAGCAGATTGGGCTAGATGGCATCCTTGAGAATCATCTACACCTAGTAGTACTAGTTTAAGCCACAGGCAGGGATTAAACTGACAGGGAGAATATACCAACTAAACTAGAGGTGAGGAAGTAGAGACAGTCAGTGGATTGTTATTTTGAAAATTTTTCTGGGATCAAAAGGAGAGACATAGTGAGACACTATGTCTCATGCCAGACTTGAAGTCAGAGTCTGCACTTATTCACATTTTCTTGTCTCATGCCAGACTTAAAGTAAGATTCTGCGCTTATTCACATTTTCTTTTCTCCCAAAGAAAAACTACTACACAGAGCATCAGCTAAACAAATAAAATGTGCTGAAGAATTTGAGAAGATTGAGCATGGATGTTACATCACTCAGTACACAGCATTTCTTTCCAAAGATCCTCATTAGATAAGTCTTTCCAAGTCACTCATTGGGTTGCCAGCTATTGAGTCTCATTCTCCCTTTTGAGACACTTCCCTTGCAGGCCCTTACATACATTCTGCCTTTTTTCTTGTCCAGATCAATTTAGCTCTGTGTCGGTTCTCTCTGGGCATCCGTGCACCCATAGGCCCTGGAAGCCCAGCCTCTAAGTGGGATCACCAAGGCATTCACACAACAAAGCAAGTACTTCAAGGGATACTGCTAAGAGGAAGAAACAAAGATTTCTATATCTTGGTACACATTGAAATGGATTTCAGGAAAATACCGTGGAAAGAAACTAGAGCAGGGGGAGGAAGTACAGTGCAATATCGGATAGGCATCAAAGAAATGAATGATCAAAAGTGACACAGTTGAGTCCTGGACAAGGGTCATAGTGATAAGAAGCACAGAGGGATACATTGGCCTCAAGGCTTTCAGTTAGACATTACTGATCCTTATTTAACTAATTTGACCAATTTTTTCTTTCTAATTGAAATATGTTTTAGTTTCAAGGAAGAACTATAAATCAAAAGAGGAACTTCTTACAATTAGAAGTTTAACCTACAAACCATGAAAATAATTAAAAATTTAGAAATATTTTCCATTTTTTAATTAACATTGTTCACCTACAAGGAAACTATAATATATTCAACCATTTCAGCTTTTAATTAGAATTTCCTCATACAATGACTTTTAATTAGCATTTCCTCATACAAAGACTGCAAAAATTGTTGAAAAAAATAATTATCACCATTTTCTTTAGCTACTGTACTGTATTAGAATCTGCAAGGATCTCTGGCTCTATTTCCTACGCATTTTGTAAAGCAGAAATATCTCTGGAATGAACTCTGTACTAGAAACTGCCCCCTTATAGAATGGGGAAAATAATTTCTGTTATGGTATTATCCTTGTCCAACAAAATCTGCTGAGGTAAGAATTAATAGAACAGCCAAGTTCTTCATCTTTAAAAATCATTTCAATATGTATCCAGTGCATCTCAAGGGAAGTTTGGTGATGTTTTCATATTTTACCAAACCACTTAAGAGTTTTGTGACACAAATGAAAATAGTAATATTAGCTGGCAATAAAAATAATATCTCAACAATGGAAAAATTTGCTAATAATTATACTAATTAGGATTAAGAAACTTTGACACTTCAACAAATATTTAGAATCTGGTATTAAAATAGTTATGAAAGACTGCATTTTTCCAAGAAGTATTAATGCACATAATTAGACAATGGGGTGTGTAGATCTATTAAACAGGAACCACATTTCTGCTCCTTTTCAGAAGCCTACATGGATAAGGGCACAACTAGTCATAAACTTCCTGATTCTGAGAGAATTGTTTATTTATGAATGGTGAGAAGGTATTTATTTTGAAGATGAAAGAAGAAATTTAGATACCTTTAGAAGACCTGAAGTCCCTCCATATTTGTCACCTAATATTTAGGCTTCATATTAGCTACTACCATTGCAATAAGAAGGGTTGAGGTTTCAGAACCCCAGAAGACATCCTTGTATGTAGTTCTGAGAAGCTTCTGGCAGTCTGCACTCTATAAGAACACCACAGATATGACTGGAAGTATAAAAAAAAAGTGTTCTTTTTCAAGACATCTTGCATCTTCACGTTAAAGTAACTGAAATTTCACCATGAGATATTTTATTCCCTGGGTTGGTTGTTTTATTTATTTATTTATTTTTAGAAACAAAAAAAAACCTTTCTTCTCTATGAATAAATATTTACTGAGCTCTTACCGAACTTTACAATTAGGTTTGTGGTATATGTTCTAAGAGTTATAGGACAATGTAGAATCCAATTGCTGCCATCGAGGAGAAACATTCAAGTTGGGAAAACACAAAGACTACAGAGCCCAAGGTAAATGCCATTGTGTTGTTCTGTGTGATCTTTTGGCCTGTCGGAAGAGAAAGACACCACAGAATACAGAGAACTCTGGAGAGAGATGGGTGTGTGGAGCCACGTCGGGGATATGCAAACAAACTTCTCTTACATTAAAAATCTGCCTAAAGCCAGAACCGCCACTGACCACAGCATCCCAGCAGCCAGAATGATGCACCTGGAAGGGTCAAATCTCAACATACAGGTTTCTCTGTACTGAAAGGCATACTGTCCATGTCTCACTGTCCCCTGACCTTTTTTCCTTCCTTATACTATTCTCCACTCTATCCCCCAAATATACACATCTCTAGAACTTGAGGGAGAAATAGAATCCAGGTGAGGCAGGCACTGAGAGAAAGAACTGAATAACAAAGTGGTTTCTAGGGACACTGGGATGGGGCCAACTCATAGGAAAATCTAGTGTGGATCCAGGTATTAGACTCCTTTTAGGGTTTCCTGAGTCACAGCAGGAGCAAAGGAGATGCCTTCAGTCTATGATACTACTGTTTTCTTATATCCCTGAAAAGATGGAGCGAATCTAGAGAAGGAGGGAAAGCGGGAAGAAAGGAAGTTGCTTGGGATGGAGGGTTCAGGGCAGGCAGATGCAGGGTGAGCAAGAGTAAGCAGCACCCTGTGGGCACGGATGCCGGTGCTCTCTTCAGCTCAAATGCATGTATGTCCATGGGTACCTCAGTGTTCCTGCCCCGGGCAAGGAAAGGTGGCTCTTCTAAGATTGCTCATATGTCTTATGACTGGAGCTCAGACCTGGGCTCATGATCTGATGTAAAAATACATAAAACAACACCTTAGTCTGTACACATTTTATAGTGTATTATACTTCAAGATAATATTAAAATGAAAACAGTTCTCATTGTAGTTTCACCTTGTCTCTTTTGAACGATGCTGTAAACTTAAATAGAAAAATGCTCAGCTCTAGCTGCAAAATATGACATGAGAGGGTCAGAGAATACTATAAATATATTTTTTAAATGTATTGCTAAAACAGGTCTGTGGATTTATAGGTTTATTTTACCAACCTTCAGCTTGCTGATTTAGAGAACAGCTTTGAACACAACCCCAGAACAGGTCTCAAACTTGGTCCTGGTTTCCCAAGGAAAGGTGCTGCCAACTGCAGGTGCTCACAAGGTGGGGATGAAAAGGCCAAGAGGGAGACCCACTGGGAGAATGAACTTGGGATACACACTGAGAGTAAAATTAAAACTATCAAAAGCCCAAAATGGTGGCTTCAGAGAAGGCTGGTAAATGTAATCATTAATTTCCTTGGTTTTGAAGACGTGAGACTTTATAGTCAATATATCATAAATATTACAAACCCTGACCTCCCTCTCTTACATGAACTCAGTCAACATCTGCATTGTAGACAGCATCCTACATCCATCATTTCTTCTGGGGAGACAACATCTACATCCATCATTTCTTCCTTCCCAGACAGCATCTACATTCATCATTTCTTCCTTTGTAGACATTTACATCCATCATTTCTTCCTTCCTAGACAGCACCTACCTTCATCATTCCTTTGTTGATACCCTATCTCTGTAGGACCAAGAGAGTGACTATTATGCAGGTTCATAAGAGAGTGATTCTTTTCGATTCTAAGTTAAGCATGAGAAAATTATGGGAAGGATCAGTGACTGAAATGCTGACCATCCCCTCCTCCCACACAACCTCAAATAAAGTGGAGATCTTCTGACTCCTGAAGAGGATTCATGCATAGCTTTCCTGTTGGCCTTTGTCCTGTCCACTGAAACATCCTTCCCTCCTTCCCTCCTTTAGTCTATTTTCCTTCCTCTGTCCAAAACCTCATTCAACCACCCAGGTGAGAGTGAATGCATCCTCTTACATCATGACCACCTCTGTTCTCCACTTCACATCCACCATAAATGACTGAATGTTGTCAGAGACGGGTTGTTTATCTGGGCTTCTGAAACTTCAGTTTTCAAAAGATTCACCTAAGGAGCAGACTGTGTGTGTGTGTGTGTGTGTGTGTGTGTGTGTGTGTGTGTGTGTGTATTTCAGCATATTTAGTGGGGTGGATTCTCACCAGTCCTTCTGGTGATTTTGGTGCAGTTGGTCCAAGAATCACACTTTGGGAGATACTGTCCTATATACACACACACAAACCAAGGAAACTATACTTGGAATTTGCTCACGCCATTTATAAACAAAAATGGAACATTTTTATAACATCTACTTTAAAAGAGGGAAAAAGAAAGCCCACTGTGTAGTCTAGTATTTTAAGACTTTTTTTTCCTAATTACTGGTAAAATAAACATCTCTTACTAAGAAGACTTTAATGTCTTCATCTACTTACTACATTCAAAACCATCTCTAGTCTCTAAACCTTGTTATTCTCTAATCTAACCCAGAGCATTGAAATGAAACCTTTTGCCTTTAGAATCATAAATTTAAAAGTTCCCACTGTTTAGAGGGAAGAAATTTTTCCATACTCCCTGGGGATTGAAAAAATGGGAGAATGCTACTCTTCTTGCTCTTCACAAATCATTATATAATTATAAGAAAGATCATAGGATTTAGTAAAAGGCCATTTGCAACCTGCTCGATGGTCTTGCAAAATGCCAGCATGTGCAGGGCTGGTACTCAGATTAAAATAAAAATCATACACTCTGCTAGGGGAGACCTTTGTCTGCCCTCTTGAGTGATTCCATGTAGAGGTCCCTCACTGGACACCACTCCAGAGAGGTTCCCTGCTCACCGACACTTCTGCTCTCAAACCCTGCAAGCGTCTCCTGTTGGGTCTGCCACCTACAGAGAGGATCCGTTCTGTCTTCATTGCGCATTGGCTAAGTGAGTTAGGTCCCCCTATGCTGGCAGCCTGCAGGCTTCCAAACTGTCCCACAGCACTTGGGGCTAGGCAGCCACCTGTCTCATTCAGGGGTGGGAGCAAGCCCACTTAACCACATATCTGAAGCCACATTCTCCTGCCAGCTTGTCAGGAGTAAGGCTGGCATTTATCTCATCTCTCAGTCTCCTTTGTCATGTGTTTTTTAAGCAGAGAAAGAAAGAAAGGAGTAGGGGGGAAAAAGGACTAACTAAGGAGGTCATTCTATTATTCCATTCAGAATTACTAAGCATTTCCAGAAACCCCAGGCTGGGTGGTAGTTGCTCCGTCTCTGACTTCGGTGGCCTTATCTTACCACTTCACACAGAAACGTCCTGGTTATAAGTCTGTTTTCCTGACTAGACTGTAGGACCTTAAGGACACAAACTGTATGTCAGTGAAATTTGTATCCCCAAAAGTTAGAGAATATAAATGGCCCATTATGTAGCTAGGGCCAGCTTCATGGGCATGTGACCCATACCACCAGCCACCTTTGGTTTAATGCTCTACTACCACTATCTTGACTTTCTTAATAATCTTCCCCACCTTTTAAGAAACAAAGACAACAAAGAGCATTTGCAATTCCCACACAAGTAGTAATCATGAAAACTAGATCTCTTGAAAAATTTCCCACAGGAAAGTAAAAATACCTGCCTACTATTCCATACTCCACATTTTTATTTTGCAACAGGCTTGCAAATTATATATCCAGTCCTGGCTGTAGTAGGCCCTCAGTATTAAAATAGAATTGCATGTTAGGATAAATGACAACGGAGTTCAAGGCCTGACTCTTGGCTCTGCCACTTGCTATCTGTATGACCTTGGCAAAGTTATTTAAGTCTCTTCATCTCTAAAATTGGAATGATAACAAAAATAATAGTTATAATGAAAATTTAATTAGAAACTCCAGCTTAGGTGCTTGCTACAATTCCATCCATGTTATTACAATTATGCTAAGTGAAAAGCCGGACAAAGACAGACAAATACCACCTGTTCTCACTTAAGTATGGAATCTAAAACAATCAACCCACACGAGCAGAGAATAGAATGGCAGTTTCCAGAAGCTGAGGGTGCAGAGAATAGGAGATAATAACCAAAGGGTATAAAGCCTTAAGATAGGAGGAGTAAGTTCAATTTTTCTGAGAACTATTGCACAGCATAGTGAATATAACTAATAATTGAGTACTGTATTTCAATATCACTAAGAGTAAATCTCAAATCTCATCACAAAAAAGGTCAAATATTTGAGGTCACAGAAAGGTTAATTATCTTGATTTAATCACTTCACATTATTAAAAAATTATAACATCGCTTATATATACAACTATATATATAATTGATATAAATTGTATATACAACTATAGTCTGTCAATATTCAATAAAAGTGCTTGCTACAATTCCTGACGCATAATAAAGTCTTAACAAATATTTAATACTTCACTTATTACTACTGCAACCAGTACTAATACCACTGCTGCTACGGCTAATATAAAAGTCAACTGGATTCCAAGGAAATGTTGACATGGTCATGTCTTCTGGAATGTTCTGTGCTCGTGTTGATTTTAGCTCCCAAACTTTTTTCTGCTAGCTCTTAAAAGACCTCTGAGAGGAGTTATTTTTTCACCTTTTAAGACACAAGAGACAACAAAGAGCATTTGCAATTCCCACACAAGCAGTGATCATGAAAACCAGATCTCTTGAAAGATTTCCCACAGGAAAGTAAAAATGCCTGCCTACTAGTCAGCACTCCTCTGTCCCATCCCACAAGTGAGTATTTACGTTCTGTCTCCTTTATCTCATCTAAAGAAAAGTGAAAAATAAGGCTTTAACAAGACCCTGATCATGTTATGGACTGGGGGAACATAGCTTCCTTTGGGGAGATGGTAGAAATGAGCAAGTAGCCCTGGGAGGCAATGCACACCCCCATTATTTAGGGACAACTCTTTCTCGGTAATTGGGTCTCTCTGTCTTTTTTTGTCTAGCTCTTTTTAAAAATTTCAATATATTTAACTTGCAGAGAAATCATGTCATCTGACGTAAATTTTCTGAGAATGTTCTCAATTTATCACCTCCCTGCTGATTCCCTTGTACTTCTCTGAGCGGCTTGGAAAGTTTTGAATCTATTTTCTCTTGACTAATTGGGTCAGACAGACTCCTATCATGACTAGAACCGAGGTTTTTCCAGAGGTAGTGGGTTAAAGATCTTGATTCTGCAACCAGTGAGCTTTTCATTATTTCTCCTCTTAGTTTTAGAAGAGGAGAGGAGTCGAATATATATGACGCAAATCTCTTTGAGGCCAACAGTTAAGTCACTTTTGTGTTTGTGTCTCACCTCATCAAATCTTGGTTCTTAAATATATTCTGTCCTCAATCTAGACTTAGTTTACCTGCATGACTCTCTAGCCCCATAACTTCCAGCTACCCACAATGGTTAGACAAATGACAGAATCCTTTTTCATTGAATAGGCAAAGGGTACCCACCTATTTCACCTGAATTTTGTCCCTGTGATCTCTAATTCCTTCCTTTTAAGAAATCTGCCAGAGTCCACACCTTTATACAGGTTAGATTTTACTCTCTTCTCTTTGTGATAACTCCTACAGCAAAGTAGCAAGAGTAACAGGGCACACTGATCCCGTGTAGAAAGATGGTGTCTGCTCATGACTGTCACTTCTCTAGGTTGCTAGAAACAGGCAATTCTTAAATTCACTGACCCTACATTTCTCAACAATCAGCACCATCTATTTTTCAGTTTACATCCATTCCTTGACTACACGCAGAAGTCTGTGTTTTACAATATTTAGATTATCTGAATCTAGTAAGGATTTAATCATAATGTACAATTGAAATATTTTCAAATTCTTTCTATGACTTTATTGCCTTCCTGAATAAAATAAATTTAAGGATGACAGTAAGACTATTTTCTAAGTACTATTAATCATAGACATTGAAGTCACTGGGAGCCCAAAATATTCTTTGGATAGTGGAATCTCAGTCCACAAACTCAGCTGTGTAAGAGATGTCACTTCCTTTATTTTTCTATAATTGAACTTAATTTTTTTTCAGATAGGGTCTTACTCTGTTGCACAGGCTGGTGGAGTGCAGTGGTGAGATCTCAGCTCACTGCAGCCTTGACATCCTGGGCTCAAGGGCTCCTCCCACTTCAGCCTCCCAAGTAGCCGGGACTACAGGCATGAACCACCATGCCCAGCTAATTTTTGTATTTTTGTAGAAACAAGGTTTCACCATGCTGCCTGAGCTGGTCTCAAATTCTTGATCTCAAGTGATCTGCCTGCCTAAGCCTTCCAAAGGGCTGGGATTATAGGCATAAGCCACCACATCCAGCCAGAACTTAATTTTTGTTATATAAGTTCTCATGCTTCAGGTAGAAAAAACTTAAGCCCAATCAGTTTATCCCTGTCACCCTCCCTCTCCCTGGAATTGTGTATAATTTCCAGGGGAGTTTATGTGGTGCCAGAGCCTGAAAGGGATATCTTCTTAGTGTTGTCACCTATCCATGGTGACATGTATCCAGCTGTCTTGCTTCTATCTCATCTCTGACCCCATGTCAATATAAGTCAGTGTCCACCACAGGCTCTCCATATCTGTGTATTTCATCTGTCCATTTACCTGCCTGTCTATCTCTATGTGTTTATCTGTACTTTTCTCTCTCTGCTGGCACATGGGATCCTTTTACTTCTCTTACAAAATAAAGGGAAACCTAATGAGACCACCAATATGCCATCTGTATGTATATGAGTAACTATAACACTGCAGGACTTGTGGAAATTCTGTGACGCTATCTTAAGTCCATCAGCATGGACATAGTTCATAGAGCTTCTACTTGCCCACTCCTTAAGCTCTTCCTGAGAAAGGGGACCCAGGCCTTCATTGCTCTCAAATCCTCAAATCCAAAGCCAGCTTGGATTTCAGTTGTCCCCTATTCTGAACCTGAGAGAGGGAGAGACAGAGAGAGAGAGGCATGAGGCCTTCTTTCTCCAGCACCACACTGTTGGTTCACCTCCTGCTTCCCCGTAAATGCTCCCCACTCCCTGCTTTAGGGGATCTTTGCTTGCATGTACTCGTGCACTTGTATGCATCAGTGGAGGCACTTAGTTGTGTTCATTTAGGGGCAGGGTGGAGTGGGAAGATGCCACAGGAAGCCTTCTTTTTCCATCGTAAGGTTTCTACCAAGTCTATTTCTTCTGAATGAGGCTTTCTTTCCCCTACAGAGGGCCTGGGATTTTGGAACTCAAAAACCAGGAAAAAAAAGCCTTGGTCCTCTCTGGTTTGTCATCTGTCCCTTGAAGCAGTTATTATAGAGCGCCCAGCAATGTCCTGAAGGGAGGTAAAAGTCTCCAGAGCTATGCTGTCCACAGCTCTAGCTAGGAGCCACACGAGGCTGCTGAGTGCTTGGTATGTGGCTTGTCTGAACTGAGATGTGAAAGATACACTCCAGATTTCAACAACTGTAAAAGAAAAAAAAAGTGAAATATCCCTTCATGTTAAGGCCATGTTGAAATAATAATATTTGGGGCATATAGTGTTAAATGAACTATCTTATTAAAATTAATTTTACTTGTTTTTTTATATTTTAATGTGACTATTAAAAATTTTTATTAATACATTTATAGTACTTTAATCTTTATAAATCTTATTTTCTGTTATCATCCAGAATTCTTAAGTAACCAATCTATTTTTTAAAAAAGAAAGAAAAAAAGAGCAACACATAATTTTTACAGTTTATTTAGCCTGTTAAAAAACCCTAACAGGCTAATTTATTGCAAACCACTGACTATAGGGTAAAGATAACGTTTAGTCATGGATCTACCCTGACATACAATAGATTTTTAAATTTGCATTATTTTTAAGTGAGTCCACTGCAAGCTAAGAAGTTAACAATAAAATGGGTTCCTGGAAGAAGTAAATCAAATCCTCCCTGAAACTTCACAGGATTCCCACAGCTAATGTCATGCTGAAAAGAAGCTCACAACCCTCAAATTCTGAAACACTGTAGGCAAAAGTCTGCAGGCATCATGCCAGCAAAAGTAGACAATGAAGAATTTCAACAAGTAATTCTAGCAGATGATACTGTAAAATAAGTATACTTGAAATAATTAATAAAATATAATAAAGAGTTTAAAACACCAAAAAATCCTCAAAATAGAAAATTGGAGAGATTATGAGATGAAATAAAGGTAAAGATTGACTACTAGAAAATTTTAAATCATATATGTGACTTGCATCTGTGACTTACATAGTATTTCTATTGGACAGTGTTATTCTAGCAGAATAAGTAACGGGAACCAAAAATAAATAAATGTTTTAAAACTCTTATCACTCAACATCTGCATTATATCCTGCCCAAACCTGCTGTTTCCAACAATTCAACAAAAGTCAATAATTATTAACTGTGTGTTATATGCCACATCTGCACCAGAAATTGTGGGGATAAAGTTGAGTAATACATTATCCTTTCCATCAAGGAACTCAGTTCACAACTTGGTAGCATGGTCTGGTGAGAACGTGACTATCAGAATGCAGCAAGTTCAGGATGGGGCATTGATTTTTTTCTTTCTGAGTAGAAATGGGAAGAGCTTAGACAAGGGAAAAACTCCCTAGAGGAGCTGTGTGAGATATGTAGACCTTGGTAGACAAAGGGCATTCCACATAGAGAGGACCACACACAAGAGTGGGTCTGCTCAGGAGATAGTGAAAAGCATCATGTGGCTGAGGGCAAGCTGGGTCAGGAGACAGGAGCCTGGAAACTTCAGCTAGATTCAGATAAGGAAAGACCTGGAATGCCAAACTGAAGGGATTGACTTTATCTTCTATGTGAATGGACACCCATCAAATACTTTTAGGCAGAAAAATAACATGGCTAGACTGGAATTTCAGAAAGATAACTCTGACAGAAAAGCAGAGGTTGAATGAAAGTGGGGAGACTAGATGCTGGCGGGCTGGGGCATGAAGGATTGGATTGCTATCTATAGATCCCTGTGACTTTGGGAGTGGCTAAGTCCATAACAAAGCCACTTGGTCTTGCCATTGCTCACACTTAAAAAGACTCTTTTTCTGAAATCCTGGTTAGAACTTCTCTAGTTTTCTACTCAAGGCTAGCTTGACAACATTTTATTTCTGGTTGTTCAGTAATCAATTGTTCAGGGGGAAAAAAAAAAGCTTTTGTCTATTCTTAGAGAGCACTCAATCCACTTATGGCATGAACTGGTCATAGGCAGTTAACTCTTAAATTTTCTAAATTCCATATTCAGGATTGATATGAAAGAGCTCTGAATAAGGGTGAGTTGTATATGAAACTTATTCCTCAACATCCTCTCTGGAGGTGAACAAGTGTCAGAGGTGTCTGAACTACAGCAACTCCATTTTGAGTAGGAGCTGGGTAAAATGAAGCTGAGACCTACTGGGCTGCATTCCTGGGTGGTGAAGGCATTCTAAGTTACAGATGAGATAGGAGGTCAGCACAAGATATAGGTCATAAAGACCTTGCTGATAAAACAGGCTGCAATAAAGAAGCCAGCCAAAACTACCAAAACAAAGATGGCCACGAGAGTGACCTTGGTCGTCCTCACTGCTATACTCCCACCAGAGCAATGACTTTTCGCAAATGCCATGGCAAGGTCAGGAAGTTACCCGATGTGGTCTAAAAAGGGAAGGCATAAATAATCCACCCCTTCTTTAGCATATCATTGAGAAATAACTATAAAAATGAGCAACCAGCAGCCTTCAGGGATTCCCTGTCTATGGAGCAGTGATTCTTTCATTCCTCTACTTCTCTAATAAACTTGCTTTTGTTTTGCACTGTGGACCCACCTTGAATTCTTTCTTGTGAGAGATCCAAGAACCCTCTCTTAGGGTATGGATCAGACCCCTTTCCTGTAACACAAATATATGTGTTCTCTCTTATCTAGTCTAAAAGTGGTCCAATCAGCTCATCCCCACTGCTCCCCACCCCTCAATCTCAGCTCTGCCCAACACAAGGCAAAATGCAGGAACGAATGTCAGCTCTACTAACCCACAGAGCAAGAGCAGCTGATCAGTCCAGCGAGAGGAGGAAAGAGAGCCTGAAAGCATTATTTAATCATCTCAATTTGCATCTTTGCCTGTGTTTCCAGGTCCTATAATAAGTGTATGGATAAATCTGAAATAATATAGCAAGTCTTTAAAAAAATAGGATCCTTTCTGAATATGTCACTTTATTGGTTGGATAGATATGTATTCATTCATTCTCCTAAGTTAACTGAAAGCACTATCAACAGCAGTAGGAAAAAAACAAAACCTGTCTGAAGCAGTGTTCAGAATTCAGTAAAACTAGAACTGGACTGCTCCATTGTGCAATGCCTCTTAGTTCTCCTGAAGGTGAAGAACATAAATAACAATGGATCAGTCCTCTGCTGTGTCTCCCTACCTCTGTGAACAACATGGTGGTTTTAACAGGTGAAAGAGATTATGTGATAGCGGCTCAGAGTTTGGAGTTTTCTTCCAGTAAATATTTCTGAGAATATTATAGTATAAATCAAGAGATTCTTGAGGATAACCCTCAGATCCAGATAAGTCTGAGAATTACACTGTGCTCAAATCTGTGTTTAAAAGGGGCACTGCTGTCTAATTACTTGCATGCAGCTGGTCAGAGGGACAGAAGGTTTGACCTCCTGGCTCTTGGCCTTAAGAAAATAAAGAAAATAATTTCGAATAAAGCCAAGAAGATGGTGTTAGTAAACAATAAGTGATCACAAGGGTTAAAAATTTTAAATTGGTGTTACCCAAATGCAAAAAATCAGGTCTCATAGTTGCACATGTGTGGGCAATCACCCATCATCACAACCTATGTTTGCCTCACCTCACCTCTGAAAGAGAGATGCAAGCTATTCTGAAAGCAAATAAATACCTTGACGTATTTTTGGAGGTAGCATGTAAATCAAGAACAAACTTGTTCAAGTTGACCTAGACTTAAGAACTTTTGCAATTATGTGGTGTGACTAACTCTGCTAAATGCTTAATTTTTACACAATACCATAGAGTCTAACTTGGAGCAGTGCAACTGTAGTAATTGGGCAAAATGGTCAGGTTTGTTAGCAATAGTATAGGTGAATCAGAAAGAAACAATTAGGGATAGGCAAACCCAACAGGTTTTAAGGCAAACATCTTGGCTGATTCTAATTCTAAGAAAACAGTTGTGCTTTTCTCTTTTGTTTTAAATGGAAAAACAACTTATTAATCAAAGGAAATTTACTTAATAGTTCTACTTAGTCTAAATATTGATGCATTTTAGGTAGCCAAGACATTTTTAGAGATGTTATTAAAGTAAATAATATAATTTTTTATTTAAAAACCTGATAGTTTAAATTCTGAGGAAAATTCAGAGCCCAATTTTGGGCTATTAACAATAATACAGATTCTGAATGTATGGCAATAAAGAGCCTTCTCTTCTTCTCTACTGAAGACACATTTGCAGTCATTATAGATTCTCTTATTATATTCACACAACATAAAATGAATGTGCATAAAACAAAACTCTTAATGTCAACCAAAATTCTACTTCTTGATAGAATGCATTTGAAAATCAGTGTATACTTTTGTTGCAGAATCTCCCAAATCTTTTATAGGCATGCAGTTTGCATATCTTCAGAATTAAAAACTCTTCTAGCTTTATAATCTCTGTAGATCATTGTTTTTTTTAGGACATACCATGCTGATTTCATAAACAGGATCAAATCTTTGCCTTCAGGCAGACATCTGCAGTTGTTGGCCTCCAGGTGCTTGAGAGTCCTGGTACTTCAAGACACTCCCCCTAAGGAAGGGAAAGAAATGAACCTCCAGGAAGTCTGCAGGTGTAAATGTGTTTGGGGGGAAATTAATGAATTATGGATTGCCCTTCTTTTATGTTGTGTATTCAAATAGGCAACGTGTGTTTGCTCTGATGTAGTTCTGACCTTAAGTACACAGAACATGAGCTCAGAACTGTTTCTTGGTACTTGTGATGGAGTTTCCCTCTCTTGTGGCCAAAACATCCATCTTTAAGAGTACTGACTGAGATACTGAGAAAATGAGTTTTCTAAAAGAAAATAGCTAAAGAATCTCAGTAAAGGACTATTGATACTAGAGAGAATAAATATATGGATACTGTATTCATCCATTTTCACACTGCTATAAAGAACTATCGAGACTGGGTAATTTCTGAAGAAAAGAGGTTTAATTGATTCACAGTTCCACCAGCTTAACAGGAAGCATGACTGGGAGGTCTCAGGAAACTTACAATCATGGCAGAAGGCAAAGGAGAAGCAAGCACACCTTACCATGGCAGAACAAGAGAAAGAGAGTGAGCAGAAGTGCCATGCTTTTCAACCATCAGATCTCATGAGAACTCACTGAACAGGATGAGGGAAATCTGCCCCCATGATACAGTCACCTCCCACCTCTGACACATGGGGATTACAATTCAACATGAAATTAGGGTGGGGACACAGAGTCAAACCATATCAGATACCATTGTCTTCATCACTTGGACATTTGCCTATGACTGAGTGTTTTGGTACACAAGCATAAGATAATGTGAAATAAATGGCTTATGCCCAAGACTCCTAGATGCCCAAAGCCACTGATGGTCCCATACTTCTTTAAAATTCTTCATTTTTTTCCTTGAGACAGAGTCTCACTCTGCCACCCAGGCTGGAGTACTGTGGTGCAGTCTCTGCTCACTGCAACCTCCACCTCCCAGGTTCAAGCAGTTCTCCTCCTCAGCCTCCTGAGTAGCTGGGACTACAGGCACCTGCCACCATGCCCAGCTATTTTTTTTTTTTGTATTTTTAGTAGAACCGGGTTTTCACCATGTGGCCAGGATGGTCTTACACTCCTGACTTCAAATGATTCACCCACTTCGGCCTCCCAAAGTGCTGGGATTCCAAGCGTGAGCCACCATGCCTGGCCTGAAAGTTTTTATTCTTTATCCACTTTTTTATTTTCTTTATTCTCTGATGGTTCAAAATTCTAAATTATTAGAAGACACTTATATCTTTTAATCATGGTATACTCAATATCCTTACCCCTAACAATTACCAAAAATAGGATTCATTCTCCAGACACTGGCCAAGTTGAACTATGTATGTTAAATCAAAGGAAAAGGCCATTTGATCATCTAAGGAAGGTTTAAGTAGCTTAAGGGACATATGGGTCATGTTTCACTTAGATACATACACACACACAGCCCACACATCTCATAGATAATGTCTGGCACATAGTAAATTGTTGTTACCCCCAAAAGTAAATGAAGAATTTGGAAGTAAGAATCAGTCACTTGGGGAAAATTCTCTAGGTGAAGAAAAAAAAAATCCTTAAAAAGCAAATACTGAATGGAACAAAACAGCATAGGGAGAGGAGCATCACACACTGGGGGCAGTTGGAGGTGGGGTAAGGGAGAGACAGCGGGGGGTGGGAAGGGACAACATGGGGAGAAATGACAGCTGTATTATGCACCTAAAGTAAAATAACATTAAAATTAAAATTTGAAAAAAAAGGACGGTAGATGTCTCCCTCTTTGACATTATCTGGGCTACGCGTGTTCCCACCACAGATACATGTGGGAGATGCTCTTCCTTGGCCACTTAAAAATCATTTCCAATCCCCTTCTCACTGGACACCTCCCACTATGGAGTCTGGAGAGGGAGAGCTTTCTACTCTTGTCCCTGGACTTTCTTGCCTCTAGTGTAAAATGCCAAGTTCTGGCCAAAGAAAAACAAAAAGTATTCTGAGGGAGCTCCTGAGATTTTTCTTTCTAGATAAAGAGAGGAGCCCTTGACACTTCATCTTGCCTTGCATGTGAATGTGATGCCTGAAGCTGTGTCGGCTTTATGCAAACATGGAGTTACAAGCATGAGGAAGAAAGCAAGCATGTGAGGATGGTGAAAGATAAAGGAGAAATAACCTGGATCCTTCATGGCTCTGCAGAGCTACTGAACCAACGCCAGCAAACACCTGCCTCAAGATTTCTTGTAATGAGAGGCAAAAATAGCACCTATTGTTTAATCTACTGTTAATCAGATTTTGTTTTCGTTGTTGTTGCTTGTCCCAAAAATACATCTATCAGATATGGCATGTTATTCACAAGCTTTTATCTACCTGCATGTGGGGAAGTCACATCAATGATTGCTTTGTGTCCCATCAGTTTTAATCATGAGTCCTTCATACTCTGGAGCTGCACAAAATTGGATACTTACCAGCAACACCTGGAGATCTTGTAAGAAATAGAGATTACTGGAACTAATACCCAGAAATATTGCTTCCGTAGATCAGAAGTGTGATCTGAGATGGTGTCATGGTTTGAGAGATACCTCAAGATGCCCTTTCACTCAAAAGCCAAGGGAAATATATTCTATTTTTGTGAAAGAGTATCTTTCTAAAAGAAGTCCTCAGCCCATAGCTGTTATCCCAGAAAATTCAATCAAGAAAGGAACACACATTTTAGGACTTTGTTTCTCAATCTAAAACTACCAACACAGATTCTGAGGTTGGAACACAGGAATTCACATTTTAAATAACCACCCCAACAGACTCTGAGTCCTTTCCTCCAGATGATTTTACAGACTGCCATTCATTCCTTCAAGAATACTGGTGGATCGACCAACATATACCAGGCACTGTTCTAGGTACCCGGCTTCCAGCTGTGAACAAGACAGCCCAGGCCTTTACCCTCGTGTGGCCTATATGGGAGGTGAGGGGCAAGACATACAAATTAAAAAATAAAGTAATAAATCAGTAGGAATTCCAGATAGTAAGTTCTATAAAGACAACAGAACATGATATGATGTTGTAATACAGAATGCATTGCTTGAAATGGGATAGAAGAAACCAATCAGAGAAGTCTCCACTAAAGAGATGGTATCCAAGCTCAGTTCTGGAAGAAAGGAGAGGGCCCTTTTGCCATGAACTAGGAGAAGCGCCTCACAAGAAACCACAGAGCAAAGGCCTTAAGCAGGAATGAGCTGGCATGCTTAAGGTACATAGAGAAGGCCAGTTTACAGTGAGAAGAGATGAGTTCAGATTAGAGATTTGGGTATCCTTGGCCAGAATAAGAAGTTTAAAAGAAACTCTATTTTGGGGAGAAGCTAGCAAAAGATTTTAAGCAAGAAGGAAGAGGAGGGAGAGGTGTAGGTGTGTGTCTATGTGCCTGCTGTGGGAGGGTGTATTAGTCAGGGCTGTGCAGAGGAATAGAACCAATAGAGGAGGGAAAGACAGAGATAGAAACAGAGACAAACAGAAGCAGAGAGAGAGAAAGAGAGAAAGAGAGAGACAGATTTATTTTAAGGAATTGATCACACAATTGTGGAAGCTGGCGAGTCTGAAATTTATGGAGCATGTGGCAGGCCAAAAATTCAAAGAAGAGTTGATGTTGCAAAAATCTGCAGGCTGGAAACTCAGGCAGGGTTTCTGTGCTGCAGTCTTGAGTCAGGATTGCTTCTTTTTTCAAGAAATCTCAGTTCTGGCTTGTTAGACCTGTAACTAATTGGAGGAGGCCCATTGTATTATGGAGAGACGTCTGCTTTACTCCATGGCTACTGATCTAAAGTTACTTTCACCGTAACATTCTGGCTAGTGTTTGACCAAACAACTGGGCACCGTAGCTTAACCAAGTTGACCCAGAAAATTAACTATCACACTATCACAGCATGTGTGTGTGTGTGTGTGTGTGTGTGTGTGTGTGTGTGTGTGTGTGTGTATTTGAAGTGATGCTCCTCTCAATACCCATCCATCCATTCATAACTTTGGATGTATAGAGCAGCAGGTATGACCTCATTCCTGCCTGGCTCACTTAACAAGAAAACTCTACCTGTCCTTTGCTGGAAGATGTCCTTGTGGTCAGTCACCCTGGCTGCTTTTCACCCGTCTATGCAGGCTGCGTTTCTTTTCAACTACCCTGTCCAATTGCTCCAATCTGTCTTCCTGCTTGACTTCCTGTCCCTATTGGCTCACTGACAGTTTGGGGAAGACTTTTTCATTTAAACCTTAACTTTCAAAAACACTGCTCTCTTCACAATAGGTCAATGAAACTATGATCCTTTGGGATGGAGCTTTCTCTATGTCACAAATTAGTTAATGTGGTATTAGGTTCAATCATCTGTAAGTCATGCAGAAGATGTGCCAATCAAGAATGGGGCAATTAAACAATTAAGTGTATTTTTCCCTAAGTCCTTGCTACTCAAATTGTGGTTCATGGACTGGCAGCATCCGAATCATCTAAGAAGTAATTAAAAATAGAAAATTTAAAACCTTAGTTCAGACTTCCTAAATCAGAATCATATTTTAGTAAGATCCCCAGATGGTTCATATATACATTAAAGCTTGAAAAGAACTCATGTATGCTGGTGGTCGTCAACCTTAGCTGCACATGGCAATCACCTCAGAGGCTTAAAAACACTGTTGCCTGAGTCCCAACCTCAGAGATTCTATTTCATTGAGGGATTTGGGAGGGGAACAGCAGGTATCAGAATATTTATAACCTCACCAAGCACTAAGGCATTATTCTTAAGCATTAGTGTGCAAAACCTCATCTAGAAGTCTTGCATGATTGCATATTCTTGAGCCCTCTTCCAAGGATTGATTCAGGAGGATAGGATGGGTTTCAAGAACCTGTACATTTTTAACCAGCACATGTAGTGAATTCTGGTGTAGGTGGCCCAAAGACCACACTTTGAGAAACACTGCATTAAGGAACTGTTGAAGGAAAAAAGCAAAAAAAACACTATGAGAAAAGAATGCCAATTAATTTAGTTGTTGATGGATGAGTATCTCTAGGTAAAACTCCTTAGTAACTGCACATCTTCTGAAAACATAAAACAATATCAATTTCTGGTGATCATCTTCTGGATCAGAGATAAACTCCTGTCAGAAAAAATACTGCCTGCAAAGATCCTATAAAATATCCTGTGTTCTTAAAGGGGCCAAGGTCATGAATAAGTCTGTACCAAGGAAACCTTACGGGTTGGGAGAAATTACCTTCCAGGATAGAGAAGAAATTTGCTTCTAAGCCACATACTTTCTAATAATTGACAACTAAATCAAGAAAGCCCTTATTGTTTTGGAAAGTCTAAGAAGCAGGATAGTACCAACTACCATAGAGTACCCATAGCAACTGGAATCTCCTTTCTCCTCTGTGGTTAGCCACTCTTCTTAACTCTGCAAGGTCCCACTTTTTCCAGGAAGATTTTGCGAAACACTCACACCTCCAAGGTCTTTCTCTTCTCCAAACTCCAACTGGTCTCTGAGCCTGCTTATTACTGATTCATCACTATTTCATTCCTTGCTAATTATCTTCTATATGCTAGCTTCATTTCCCTAAATAGACTGTTCAACTGCTTCAAGACAAGAATGACGTCTATTTAGTACAGTGTTTTCATTTCCCACAGTGTCTAGAACATTACTGGACACACAATAGAAGTTTAGCAAATAGTTGTTTGATCAATTGACGGCAATAAATACATTATACTGTTTTCCTGAATAGTTCTGTCAATTACCATGAGTGATCCTTAAAAAGGCAAAGGTGCAGTAATCAAACAGAAGATTCTGAATTATAAGCTTTCCATCAGTATTAAACAGTATTAAAATGGCAATAAAAATAGAAACCAAGTAGTTTTATTGTACTATATAGTTTTTCAAAAATGTCAGGAGAATTAAACCATCATTGGATCCCCCATCACAATCTTATGAAAAAGGCAGGGGCAAAGTTTATTGTCCTTATTGTGATAAAAACACTTCACATGAGATCCCTCTTGGCAAATTTTTAAGTGCGCAATACAGTATTGTAAACTATATGCACCAAACTTTACAGAAGATCTCTAAACTTACTCATCTTTCATAACTATATACCTGTTGAACAACAATTCTATTTTTCTTTCCCTCCAAGTCCCTGGTAACCACCATTCTACTCTCTGTTTCTATAAATTTAACTATTTTAGATGCCTTGTGCAAGAGAAATCGTGCAGTATTTGTCAACTTGTGGCTGGGTTGTGTTTTTGTGGGGTTTTTTTATTGCACTTTAGGTTCTGGGGTACATGTGCAGATCATGCAGGACTGTTTGTTGTATAGGTACATACATGGCAATGTGATTTGCTGCCTCCATTCCCCTGTCACCTATATCTGGCATTTCTCCCCATGTTATCCCTCCCCAACCTCCCTACCCCCTGCTGTCCCTTCCGTATCCCCACACAACAGACCCCAGTGTGTGATGCTCCCCTCCCTGTGTTCATGTGTTCTCATTGTTCAACACCCACCTATGAGTGAGAACATGCGGTGTTTGATTTTCTGTTCTTGTGTCAGTTTGCTGAGAATGACGGTTTCCAGATTCATCCATGTCCCTACAAAGGACACAAACTCATCTTTTTTTAAGGCTGCATAGTATTCCATGGTGTATATGTGCCACATTTTCCTTGTGCAATCTATCATCGATGGGCATTTGGGTTGGTTCCAGGTCTATGCTACTGTAAACAATGTTACAATGAACATACGTGTGCATGTGTCTTTATAATAGAATGATTTATAATCCTTTGGGTATATACCCAGTAACAGGATTGCTGGGTCAAATGAAATTTCTATTTCTAGGTCCTTGAGGAAGTGCCACACTGTCTTCCACAATGGTTGAACCAATTTATACTCCCACCAACAGTGTAAAAGTGTTCCTATTTCTCCACATCCTCTCCAGCATCTGTTGTCTCCAGATTTTTAATGATCACCATTCTAACTGGCGTGAGATGGTATCTCAATGTGGTTTTGATTTGTACTTCCCTAATGACCAGTGAGGATGAACATTTTTTCATATGTTTGTTGACCTCATATATGTCTTCTTTTGAAAAGTGTCTGTTCATGTCCTTTGCCCACTTTTGAATGGGTTTGTTTGTTTTTTTTTCTTGTAAATCTGTTTTAGTTCTTTGTAGATTCTGGATATAAGCCCTTTGTCAGATGGGTAGATTGCAAAAATTTGTTCCCATTCTGTTGGTTGCCAGTTCACTCTAATGTTTGTTTCTTTTGCTGTACAGAAGTTCTGGAATTTAATTAGATCTCATTTGCCTACTTTGGCTTTTGTTGCCAATGCTTTTGGTGTTTTAATTATGAAGTCCTTGCCTATGCCATTTTTGTTTTTTTTGTTTTTTTTTTTAAGAGACGGGATATCACTAAGTTTCCCAGGCTGGTCTTGAACTCCTGGACACAAGCCATCCTCCTGCCTCAACCTCCCAAAGTGCTGGGATGACAAGTGTGAGCCACCACACCCGGCCAGTGACTGGCTTATTTCATATAGCATAACGTCCTCCAGGTTTATCCATGTCATCACATATGGCAGGTTTTCCTTCTTTTTTATGTCTGAATAGTATCTATTTTGAATGTACACCACATTTTCTTTATTCATTCATCCATCAGTGGACATTTAGGTTGTTTCCATATCTTGGCTATTGTGAAAAATGCTGCAAATGAACATGAGGGTGCAGATATCTCTTTGAGATCCTGATTTCAGCCAGGCATAGTGTCTCATGCCTGTAATCCCAGCACTTTGAGAGGCTAAGGAGGGAGAAATGCTTGAGCCCAAGAGTTCAAACCAGCCGGGAAACATAATGAGATCTTGTCTCCAAAAATTAATTTTTTTAAGTTAGCTGGGTGTGGTGGTGGGTGTCTGTAGTCCCAGCTTCTCAGGAGGCTGAAGCAGGAGGATCACTTGAACCCAGTAGTTTAAGGCTGCAGTGAGCTCTGATTGTGCCACTGCACTACAGTCTGGGTGTCAGAGTGAGACCCCATTTCAAAAATAAATTAAAAATATTGAGATTCTCATTTCAGTTCTTTTGCATATATACCCAGATATGGAATTCCAGGATCAATCACATGGTAGCCCTATTTATAATTTTTTTTTGAGGAAACTATATACAGTTTTTCACTGAGGCTGAACCCCATTTTACATTCCCAATATTGCACAAGAGTTCCAATTTCTCCACGTCCTCACCAACATTTGTTATCTTTTTTTATTTTTATATTAGTCATCCTAACAGGTGTGAGATGGTATCTCACTGTGGTTTTGATTTGCATTTACCTGATGATTAGTGATGCTGAGTGTCTTGACATATATTTCTTGGCCACTTGTCTGTCTTCTGTGGAGAAATGTCTATTCAAATCCACTGCCCATTATTAACACAACGTTATTTGTGGTTTGCTATTGAATTGTAGGAGGTCCTTATATACTTTGGATATTAACCCTTTAACAGATATATAGTTTGCAAATATTTTTTCTCATTCCATAGGTTGCCTTTTCACTCTGTTGATTGCTTCCTTTGCAATACAGATGATTTCTAGTTTGACACAATGCCTCTTGTCTGTTTTTGCTTTTGTTGCTTGAGCTTTTTTGGTGTCGTACCCAAGAAATATTGCTGAGCCCAATGTCATGAAGCTTTTCTCCTACATTTTTTTCTAGGAGTTATTCAGTAGTTTTAGGTCTCACATTTAAATATTTAATTCATTTTTAGTTGATTTTTTTGCATGTGGTGCTTTTTGTGTATTGTGTGAGGCACCAATTTCATTCTTTTGCACATGGATATCCAATTTTCCCAACAACATTTGTTGAAGATACTATCCTTTCCCCATCGTGTATTCTTGGAACCCTTGTCAAAGATCAGTTGACTGGGTATACATGGGCTTATTTCTGAGTTCCTTAATCTGTTTGATATACATATCTGTCTTTATACTGGTACCATAATGTTTTAATTACTACAGCTTTATGATATAATATATTTTAAAATCAGGAATTGTGATGCCTCCATCTTTGTTCTCCTTTCTTAAGATTGCTTTGGCTACTCAGGATCTTTTGTGGTTTTATATGAATTGTAGGGTTGTTTTTTCTATTTTTGTAAAAAGGTGCCATTGGGATTTTTGATAGGGATTGTATTGAATCTATAGATCACTTTGGGTATGAACATTTAAACTACATTAAGCCTTCCAATTCATGTACATGAGATGTCTTTCCATTTATTTGTGTTGTCTTCAATGTCTTTCATCAGTATCTTCTAGTTCAGTGTACAAGTCTTTTACCTCCTTGGTTAAGTTTATTGTTAAATATTTTACTATTTTTGAAGCTCTTGCAAATGAGATTTTTAAAAATTTTCTTTTCAGTTTGTTGTTAGTGTATAGAAACACAACTGATTTTTGTATGTTGGTTTTGTATCCTGCAGCTTGGCTAAATGTGTTTATTAGGTCTAAAAGGGTTGTTTTGTGGAGTCTTTTTCTACTTGTAAGATCATGTCCTCTGCAAACATGTAATTTTAAATCTTTTGTTCTGATTTGGATGCCTTTCATTTATTTTTCCTGCCTAATTGCTCTGGCTAGGAGTTCTGGTTGCACGTTGAATAGAAGTTGCAAGAGTGGGCATTCTTGCCTAGTTTCTGATCTTAGCAGAAAAGCTTTCAGTTGTTCATCCTTGAGTATAATGCTAGCTGTGAGTTTTCAACTATGACCTTTATGATATTGAGTTAAATTTCTTCTATACTTAGTTTGTTGGAAAAAAAAAAATTTTTTTTTTTGCGACAGCATCTCCCTCTGTCACCCAGGCTGGAGTGCAGTGGAGCAATCTCCGCTCACTGCCTCCTGGGTTCAAGCAAATCTCTTGCCTCAGCCTCCTGAGTAGCTGGGATTACAGGTGCGTGCCACCAAACTTGGGCAATTTTTCTGTATTTTTAGTAGAAATGGGGTTTCACCATGTTGGTCAGGCTGGTCTCGAACTTCTGACCTCAAGTGATCTGCCCGCCTCCACCTCCCAAAGTGCTGGGATTACAGGCATGGACCACTGTGCCTGGGCTGAAAATTTTTATCATGAAAAGATTTTGAATTAAAAGATTTTTTTTCCTCTCAATTTTCAGTCTATGAAATTTGAACTCTCAGTGCTTCTTTATATGTCAAAATAAAACCAAAACTTTAGTGCTCTTTTAACTACCCAAACTAGCTGGGCCACCGAGCATTTAAAGAGAAAGAAAGAGAGCAAAATTTTCAATCTATAACCAGAGAGAATCTACCATAAACAAAGTGAATTGAGGAGAAACAACTTTGCATAGCATAGATTTTTGCAACTGGGAAACTATAGAGAAAAGCTTACCAGTCAGTCACTCTGCCTTGAGAGAAAGTGATTCTGATTGATTAAGAAAACAGCCACAATACTTTGCAGCTCCTCCATCAAGAGGTGGAGTCTATTTCCTTCCCTCTTGAATGTGGGCTGGTCGTATGACTTACAGAGACCAACAGCATGTAGAGAAAGTTACAGCGGGAGAGTTCTGCACCTGGGCCTTCACGGGCCTGATAGCTTTCAAATTGTTGGATGGCAAGAGATATGTGGCCCAGTCACCTCCGTCTTCCCAGTGAACAGTGAGACAACCACCAGACTTATCCTCGTTCACACACAGTCCACAGCTAAGTCACCAGCTGACCACAGGCACATGAGTGAGCCTAGCTACTTGTGTGTCTGCCTTAGATGAGCAGAAGCACCAAACTGACTTGCAGTTCATGAGCAATCATAAGTGGTTGTAGTATTAAACCCCTGTTTTTTGGAAGCTTTGTCTACTGAGAAAGCTGACTGATGCAATAAGTGACTTTGGAAGCTAAAGAATCGGGTAGATCATGAAGCTAAGATGCAATTTACAAATAGCAACAGCCATTGCAAGTAGCAGCAACACTAAAGGACAAAAAGACAGTGTGCATGGCATAGAGACTGCTAATCACACCAGCTTTTTATGTCATAGGCTCAGAGTTGGTAGTTACTATCAACAGTATGCTTTAAAAAGAAGAAAATGCACATAATAAATTGTATGTACAGTGGCTTGTGTTTTGAAAGTACTAACAGAAAAAAAAATCACAAAGCTATAGCAACATCAACCACTTGATTTATTGATAACAAAAACCTTTGTGATTCATTCCCTCTCCCGGTGCAGCCTTTGTAGGGAGCTAAGCTGGTAATGAGTGGATGAGGCAGCTCTTCTGTCTTATTGAAGTAACTGGATTTAGCTCTTTCAAGTTTAGATATAACCCTTTGCCTGCATCCATTTCCCATCACAGTGGAACTTCACTTACAGATTTTACACTTATAAAATAAGAATTATGGTTTGAAGGCCAAGAGGAGAAAAGAACAAAGGGAAAAGGAAGAAATTGTTATGTCAGCACTCACTCAATTAGTGAAGACTGACATGCTTGAGCATGTGCCTTCCAACCTTTCTTCCAAACCTCAAACCACCTCAAATTCTCTTGCTAGAGGGTGGAGGAAAGGGTAGGGAAATGCATAAAGGATACAGCCCACATCCATACCAAATCCTACAATGACGGTTTTAAAAAATAATCACACAGTGTGAGCATTTCATTAAAAAGGAGCTGAGGTATCTAATTAAGTATAGAATTTTTAGTACCTTAGAGAATATATTTGCAAAGAAAAACTCAGTTTAAAGGCAAATCCCTTCTAAGTTCTCAAGAGTATCATTGAACCAATCCTGTCAATGGTATGCTGGAGTCCATGTAAGAGTAAAGCAACCACAAAATCTTCTACTGCCCGTGCCTAATGGTTCCATATGGCCCCTGGAATACACAAATTCCTAAGCCTGAAACCCTGCCATCGTCTGGCTCCAGCAAACCTTTCTTACAATTCACAATAGCTTGTCACACTCCTTTCTTAGCCTCAAACATAGGCAATAATTTCCTGACTTCATGCTATTCTTCCCTACTCATCTCTACTATTAAAAATGGCACCTACCCTTTGAAACCCATGTCACATGTTATTTCTTTATTCACGCATGCCTAGTTTTCTACAATTTGAGATAGTCTCATGTCATGAATCTCATCTCCCCACCACAGAAATTACAAATCACATCCTCAGATTCCTTTATAGCTAGGAAGCAGTCATGCGACTGAATCTAATCAATCAGGAGTAGCCACTTAAGATATTGATTCAAAAAAGAGGGACAGAGAGTTGACTATGCTTAGAGGAAAGAATCTCCTGGCAAGGATGGCAAAAGAAGCATCTGGTTGCCAGACGTGGTGGCTCATGCCTGTAATCCCAGCACTTTGGGAGACCGAGGTAGGTGGATCACTTGAGGTCAGGAGTTCGAGACCAGCCTGGCCAACATGGTGAAACCCTGGCTCTACCAAAAATACAAAAAATTAGCCAGGCATGGTGGCAGGCACCTGTAATCCCAGCTGCTCGGGAGGCTCAGGCAGAAGAATTGCTTGAACCTAGGAGGCGAAGGTTACTGTGAGCCGAGATCACGCCATTGCACTCCAGCTGGTCATCAAGAGCAAAACTCTCTCTCAAAAACAAAAAAAAGAAGCAGCAGCATCTAGTTCTTGCTTGACAATGGGATCTGAGCTTCTAGTCGCCATCTTTCATTGAATCTAAGATGTCAGCAACATCTATAGATGCACCATTATTATTATTTATTTATTTATTTATTTTGAGATGGAGTCTTGCTCTGTCAACCAGGCTGGAGTGCAGTGGCATAATCTTGGCTCACTGCAACCTCTACCCCTGGATTCAAGCAATTCTCCTGCCTCAGCTTCCCAAGTAGCTGGGACTACAGGTGCCCACCACCACGCCCAGCTAATATTTGTATTTTTAGTAGAGATGGGGTTTCACCATGTTGGCCAGGTTGATCTCAATCTCTTGACCTCATGATCTTCCTGCCTTGGCCTCCCAAAGTATTGGGATTACAGACATGAGCCACCGCACCCGGCCTAGAAGCACCATTATTTCACATACCTCTAAAATGATTTTTTAATGATGCCAATAGAGCTATGATGCAATGTGGATTTTTTTCATCTGGTTGGTTTTTTGTTTGTTTTGTTTGAGACAAAGTCTTGCTCTGCCACCTAGGCTGGAGTGCAGTGACACAATCAAAGCTCATTGCAGCCTCAAACTCTTAGACTCAAGGGATCCTCTGGCCTCAGCCTCTTAAGCAGCTGAGACTACAGGCATGCGCCATCACACTTGGCTAATTTTAAAGTTTTTAGTAAATGTGGAGTCCTGCTGTGTTGTCTCAAACGTTTGGGCTCAAGCAATCCTCCCGCCTCAGCCTCCCAAAGTCCTGAGATTATAGGCATGAGCAACCACACTGGCCCGATGTGTTCTTATGACTTAGAATTTTTATTTTTTTACTTATGGAAACACCCTATTAAACATATAGACATAAGTTTTCATCATAAAATGTATTGGTTGTTATTTACATTCAGAGTCTGGCTTTTCTGAATGACTTTCAGATTCAGAATCAACCACATCCGTGTTTTCACATGCAGTATCATCCACTGGGCCATAGAGACAGTTAGTGATACAGCATTTCTTACGAGTGCTCCACTGCAATCTTTAGGAATTTCTTCCAAGCCACTAGAGCCAATTTTATGAGTTTTGGTGCACGTGAACAGGCATTTATAGCTCCCTTGTGACTGCCACTTGGCCAACAGCAATTGTGAGATGAGGCCTACTTTTACAGAGGTAAATATACTAGGGGGAAAAAGGTGTCCTAGAAAAAAATGAAATATGCTCTGTCTTCCCTGGTGACCCCAAGGTTGTGAGTCCCTTTCATGGCTATGATATGGCATAGTCCATCCCATGAAAAAAATGGTTAGTAGTGCCTAACAGACTATGAAACTGAGGAAAAACCTCGACTCCTAGCCCACTGTCCTACAATTTTTACCAGCCTAACACACAAGACTAGAACACATATTCCAAGTACTTTACTCGGGCATTATAACAAGCATTATCAGAGAGGGGATTAAAACACAAAATTTTGGCTAATTTGGACTTTCACTGTATCATAGTAAGGAAGGCATTTTTAAATGTGGATTTCTGCATGCATCAACCTTCTCAAGCCTCCCAGACCAACCAACTCCAAGTCTTTCGCCAGGAAAATGTCACTACTTCCATGGGATAAAGTGTGATATTTGGATAAAGTATGATAGTTGAAATTCTCCAACTCAAGGCATATCCTAGACTTCAATTAGGTCACCTTTAACATTTACCTCTGCCCAATCTCATGGACTCTGGGGGAAAGATGGGCTTCGGGCATGAGCAAGGATGAAGGTGGGTTCTTCAACTAAACTCCAACTACAGAACACCAGTGACAGCTATGGATTCTCTGGTTCCCTGACTAGTAACTATCTGTTAGAAATTTTTTAGCCACAAATAACAAAACTCAACTCAAAGTGGCTTAATATTTATAACATTTATTATCTCTCATGACAAAATTTCATAGGTAGGTCAATCACCAGGTGTCATGCAAGTGAAGTCAAAACTCTGCTTCTCTAAGACCTTCCAGGGTCATCCCTCCTCTGAATGTGAGTTTCCTACTCAGGCAGAGAGCAAGATGGCTGCCACAGTCTAGGTGTCATATCTGGTACAACAGTGACTACAGGAGGAAGAAAGGATGCTCCCTGTCTCTCTGAGGAGCAAAGAAACTCTTCCCAGAATCTTCCAGCACGTCTCCTGGCAAGACTTTATTGAACAGAGTTGGATCACTTACTTATGCTTAACCAATCACTGGTAAGTGGATAGACCACCATAATTGGTTTAGACAAGCCAGGACTGGAAATTGCCAGGGCTGAAAGTTGGAGCTGGGGCCTGCCCACCCCAAAGGATATGGTCACTTGGAGAAGTGGGGAATGCCTGAGCAAAATAAGGTTCTATTACAAAAGAAGACAGATATGCGAGAAAAGATGTGAGGTAAGCAATGGTATCTGCTAAGTAAGTAATCCCTCTAAAATACGAACTTCTCTTAGGGATGGTACATTCTAATCCTTATTGATTTTAAAAAATACTCACATTAACAAAGCTATACCCCTCTGTAGAAATAAGCGTTACTGTGCTGTGGCATATTGGCTCTTTGCTTCTCTTTGGGAAGCCTCGTGCCATCAAAAAGAGCTGAAGGTTTTACATGTCTTCTCTTTCTTATTGGAGATACAACATTGCATATGATTGCATTTTGTATTCAGTTTAGTCCTCCCATAAATATTTTATTTCACTCTGAGGAGTAAAAATGGAGGGCGTCATTATTTTCTATGAGCCTAATCCCCACACGCACAAATCTGTAAACCCCTCAAGGGAAAGAAAAGACTGTCTTTTTCATATTTATATAATCTATAGAATTCATTTCAATAAATAAATGATAAGCTGAATTATTAATCTCATTAATTCTTTCCAAGCCTAACATAAATCTTCACAACAGAGAGAATTAAGGCTCCAAGCTAAGTGCGGCTCACATCCAGCCTGTGTGCATTAGCAAAGATCCTTAGACTTTAAGATACTCTCCTCTCCACAATTCTAATTCCAAATGTCAGTCACCCAGATGCAGGGATTTTCAGGATGGAATTTATGCTGTTTATGGCCATGCAGTTGGCTAGAGTGGGAAGAAAATTACAGTCCCTAAGTCAGACAAGCATTATTTGGAAAAATTCAGACCTTGATCAGATCTTACCAATTCATGTCCTTTCAGCTTTTCCCATCTAGACGGGACCTCATTTCTAAGAATTGGTGGGCTGAAAAATCCTTTGGTAAGGAATGTCAAAACTTCAATATGTTCAGACAGATGTACACAAATAGTAACTTTAAATGAAATTCTCTATATGATTTCATATTTCCTCTCTTTCTTTTTGCTATCCTGATGCCTTAATCTCCCCAGTTAAGAGCTTTGGATTTTCCCCCCTTTCCTATGGCACAGTGTATTTGCTGAATATCCTGACTCATGCCCTTTGGTTCTGATTCCTCCATTGCTAATTCTTATCTGTCTATTCTGATCCCACCCTCGAAGTGTGTTGTTATGTCTGAGAAGTCCTTAGATACCATGATTATCCAAAGGGTCAAACTGACTCGCCCCAAAACTGAACATTGCTGACTCATGGAATGCCACAGGGATTGTAATAGCCACAGCTAAAATTGCTGTTCAAAGATGCTTAGATAATAGCAGCTATTTTCAAAACCCTGTTACAAATCAATTAGCTACCCTTTATTAAAAGATATTCAATATGGTTCTCATACTGGGAATCACGTGGGATGGTATTTCCTGAACCGATTTATACAATACCAACATTTTTCAGGTAAAAGAAGGAAAATATTGAGACAGTAAAAAGCCAGACAAAAATCTTCAGTCTTAAGGTCATTTTCATTTTCTAATTGTCCCAATGTGTTATGAAATGCTAATCTGAATGTCTAAAAAGTGAGTAATTTCTTAAATTTCCATAATGTGAGAGCATAGGTGGTTTTTTATTACATCCATATGTTCTTTACTGGTGATTTCTCAGATTTAAGTGCACCTATCACCCAAGCAGTGTATACTGTACCCAACATGTAGTCTTTTATCCCTCACCCCTCTCCCATCCTTTCCTCCTAAGTCCCCAAATTCCATTATATCATTCTTTGCCTTTATGTCCTCATAGCTTAGCTCCCACTTATAAGTAAAAACCTACAATATTTGATTTTGCATTCCTGAGTTACTTCATTTAGAATAATGGTCTCCAGCTCTATCCAAGTTGCTGCAAAAGACATGATTTCATCTTTCTTTTATGGCTGAGTAGTATTTCATGCTTTATATATATATACCACGTTTTCTTTATTCACTTGTTGGTCAATGGGCACTTAGGTTGATTTCATATCTTGGCAATTGAGAATAATGCTGCTACAAACATGTATGCCTATGTCTCTTTCTTTCTTTCTTTCTTTCTTTCTTTCTTTTTTTTTTTTTTTTTTTTGAGATGGAGTCTCGCTCTGTAGCCCAGGCTGGAATGCAGTGGCACCATCTCGGCTCACTGCAACCTCCACCTCCCGGGTGCCTGTTAAAGCAAAGTACTGGGATTACAGGCGTGAGCCACTGCGCACAGCTGCATATGTCTTTTTCATATAATGATTTCATTTGGGTAGATATCGAGTAGTGAGATTGCTGGATTGAATGATAGATCTACTTTTAGTCCTCTAAGTCATCTCCATACTATTTTTCATAGTGGTTGTACTAATTTACATTTCCAACAGCAGGATAAAAGTGTTTGAGAAGGGAGTAATTTAGATTAAGATCTATGTATACATAGAATAATGGTTAAATATAATATATGCATTTAACTAAATATTTCAATAGGGCTTTCTAGCTTATAAAGCAACTTCACCTGTATTACTTCATTTGATTATTATGACAGCCCTATGGAGTATACAGTAATTCAATTTCCATTTTACAGGTGAATAAAGTCAGACTCTAAGTTTTGTGCCTTTGCTAAGTTTATGAAACCAGCTGGTAAAAGAAAGAGCCAAGACTAAAATCTAACTTCTTGACTCACTCTTTCCACAGCCCACATTGCCAATATATATTCAAGACAAAAGATAAATATAGTCCTCGGTTCCTAAACAAACTCAGCAAAAAATGGAAGACAGCAGGTTGCAGTTCAGGTGTTTCTTCCTTTATATAAAGCCTGTGGCTTTGACTTACAATCTGTTTCTCTTTGGTTCAGCATAAGATAACAATAACGTCTCTTTGAGGAACATCTGGAAGAACCTAATGAATGAGCAATATTCCCAAGGGGACTTGGAATGTAAAATGTGCTGATGGTTGTCTGAGTGACAAGAAATAGTCTCCTGTTGAAGTTGTTAAAACACTCAATTTCCCGGATTTACATTATTTATATATGCACTGAAGCCCTAATTATTTGAATCATCATCTAAATCAAGAGGGTGACACCTCATTAAGCAGAGGGTGGTCTGACGTCCCTTTTAAAAGCAACCCTTAAGGTCATTCTGCTCTATTATTTCCAGTATATAAGATGAAAGTAGTTTCCACTACCCTTGGCATGCTGCCAAAATTGTTGACTTTTATTCTTCCAGCAGCTTCTATTAGAGATTGAGATAGGTTCCGTTCAAACATTCTTCATGCGAAGAACTCTGGGCCAAGATCTCTTATGACTAAACAAGATAGCAAGTATGATTTTCAAGTCCTATCCAATGATGTGTTTCTAACAAGCAATGCAATGTTGCTTGCATTTGAGGTTTTTACCTATTGGGGTATGTAAATAGCCATTCTTGATAAAAAATAGGACAAAACTCAATAATAAGATCTCACATATTCACAGATATCTGAAACCCCAATGAAAATGTAATATGTAGAATTATAAAAGATGGGATTTATAAATCTGATATCTTTTAGGTATTTCACAGAATTCTGCATTCTTCTGAACCAACATAGCAAATATATGAAGCTCATAACTCCATGGTGAAGTGGAAGGGAATCGTTCAGAGTGATTGCAAGGAAAATGTAGCACTTAAGCACAGCTATCATAGGTCATTTGAGGAGAAAATGTGGTTTTAAAAAATTACTGAAAATGCATTCTTAGGCTTTATTATAGAGTTGAATGTGGCAGTCAGGAAAGGGAGTGGGGAACTGACTCAGATAAGATACTATTCTGCCCAACTCATCTGCCATGACAAGAAAATGTATTTAACTTAGGGTAGGAAAAAAATACAAGTTCAACATACAAAAACTTTGGTTGATTAATGATTCAGCTATGATGATACCACCTACAGGACAATAACCAGTCTTTCCTATTAGCAGGAATCTTTACTTGGGTGTGGTAAAGTAACATTCTTCACTTTGGCTACATGATCTGATCTTAGAGACTATTTTAATTGTGTTATAGTTTGAGAGGTAAAATAAATGAACACAGGAATGAAAATAAGACTTGCCTTTGTAGTAAAAATATTATTATGTTTAAAAACTACTTATTTCTGGGCAAGTCTAGCTTATCACATGGGACTTTTAAAAGGTAATCATGTTTGACCCGACATTAGTTTCATATACCAGCAATCTTTAGTGTATTGATACAAGATAACAAGAATGTAGTAATCATGAAGAAAATTGCCAATTCAGGGTAGAAATCTGTCTTATCAAAGAAATATGTATATATGTTAATGCGCCAAGATGTGTATGTAGAGGAAAAGTATTTGCACCTTTTAACCTTCATTCATTCTTTTATTCTTTGAAATGTTTTTTATTTCCTACCATGTGCCAAGCATTGTTCTAAGTGCTGGAGATAAAACAGACAAAAGTCTTAACCCTCATAAAATTAGCATTTATTCCAATGGGAAAAGACAGACAACAAAGTGAAATACTTAGTATGACAGAATATCAAGATTTCTAATAAAAAAAATTGGTCAAATATTTAGTAAACAAGAATTTAAAAATTCACAGTTCTGAATAGACTGCAAACTTTATATCAGTTTAACCCCAGAACCTAATACAGTGCTGGGCTCATATGCATTCAAATATTTCAAAGAAATATTAGTTGAATGACTGAATGAACAAATGAACACAGTTTATTGTCTCTATAAACAGTCCTGATAGTGTATCTAAATTCCATGCCACATTTTCTTTTTGTAATTGCTTACTTTCAAAACAAATTTGAAGTAATTTACAAACAAAAGTTAAAGAATGTGGCCCAAGAAATAAAAGAAGAAATATAGTCCTGGCCTATGGCTTTTCTTTTGTATTTTAATAGAGGGCTTGAACATAGTAGGTAATCAATAGCTTAAGTGAAAGTTTATTTAATAATATTTTATCAAAAGATATACACATATTTTCAATTGGCTTTTTAACAAGTATGCTATATCCCTTAACTATATCCCTCAGCTGTTGCTGAAATGGGCAGTTCCAAATGTGATTTTAAAAGAAAAGTGAAAAAAAAAAACGGACCCAATAAAGTCCTTCTACGGGCACTAGAGTAATAATAGTCCAATGCATGTGGCTTTCTTTAAAGTTCCAAGAATAGAACTTAGTATAAAGTAGACTCTGAGTAAATGTTGACATGATACCATCAGATAAAGTTGATTCTTAGACTATTTCTATAGCATGGTAGTAAGACCGTGTAATTAGCAGAAAGGATGTTCTTTCTATTTTGCTCTGTAGAGTTAAAGCATCCCATGGTGTGCTTTCCAGCAGAGGAGTTCAGCATCTCAATAGCCCTTGATGAAGTAATGGCCCTTCTGAATCTCTTCAGCTGAGTGGATAGCTTTCAGGAATCCACACAGGTGGGTGAGAGAAGATACCAGTTGCCTAGCCAGTCACATCAGCCAAATCAAGGTTAACAGATCCATGGATGTGCATCATACTTAAAGAGGCAAGGAAAATGTAGTGTCAGGCAAAACTGAATCCCAGTCTCAGTTCTAGTAATTATTTAACCTCGTTAGAAACGATCAAGGCAGCAGTATGTTGTAAATGAAATATTATTTTTAAGCCATCACAGTGCCAGGTACATGAGCTCAATAATATTTGGAATTATTGCTATTGAATGTAGATAACATCTGGGATATCTTGGAGACTTGGTTTCTGAGGTATCAGCAGGAAGGAAATGTAGGTAAATCATATAATGAGGTAAAACACAGGTTACATGAGACTTGAAGTACCATCTAGATAGACTAATTATCTCAAAAGGGGGTAAGGTGTTACTTACACAGAGGAGAACACTTGAGAAGTTCTAGATGGTGAAAAATGATGTTACCTAGGATGGCTTATAAGCTAGTCACACTGGTCTATATAAGCCCAGATCAGCAGGGACTAAGTAAGGCTTGTATGACATTCTGCCCCTTCAACCCGAAGTGTCTGAAGAAGTTCAAGAGACTGTTTTCAACCAGCAGCCAATACAGCTCAATTTCTTTTTTGAGAAAAGTCTTAATGTTAACATGGTAAGAAAGAACACCTGCCTATGTCTTATGGATAATGGGAAATATGATGGGGCAAATATGGGGGTTCTTCTCAGTAAGAAGCCCTTCCTTTAATTCATTCCTTCTTCCATTCTTTCCCTCCCCTCCCTTCCTTCCAACTTCCCTTCCTTTACTTCTTTCTATTTTCTCTTTTCTTTCCTACGTCATTTTATAAGGGTCTAACATGGAGTGATTTCTTCATTGTTATTTGCCACTGGATTCTAGATAAGCCAGGTGCTGGAATGTTGTTCAGGTTTTAGTTTGGTTGGATTAGACCTGATGTACCTGTTATTCTCCCTTTCCACATCTCCTAATGTAAAAAAGTGCAGCATTCAGATGAAAAAATATATGGGTCATCAAGACAAGCTCTCCCATTGGAGAACAGGAAACTGGACCTGTGATGACTGTGAATGAACTCTCTGAGAACCAGATGAAACTCACAGAAATAGAAACCAGATGTAAGCAATCATGAATCCAGGGCACTGCTCTGCCTCCAGTTTATTTTTAGCCAAAATATTATTGAAGTCTTTTCAGTACATAATTAATTTTCAAGGATTGCCATTAACTTCATCATATGAGATGGGACAAGAAAATGTTTGCATGTAAGTTTTGAGTGGAAAATAATGGTTTTTAAGTAGTTTGCTATGTGTTTGGTGGGGTAGGGTGGTCTATGGTTTTTAGTTTTCCCAGTTTGACCTAAGAGTAATGACTCTCCCAGCCGAACATCATCCATCTTTAGATAATGGTGGCTGTTTATATATTTAGGATGTGTCAGCCTCCTCAAGGCTGGGAAGTGTCAAGGCCTAATATAATGTTTGGCTTTCATGTTCTGGGTGTGCAACAAGAGGACCAACAGTCTTGTTAGCTAAAATCAACCCAAGGTATTAGAGCTTGGACATGAACTTGGCCTGCCCATGCCAGAGGGAATACAAGTACCTTCTTTCAGGCTCCGAATGAAATCATTAATTATGTCAGCAGTTCCAGCGATAGACCTGGAGACACTTTGCACTACTTAGCAAACAAGCTACCTTCTCAACTGTTTAGAAGTCTGGGGAAGATCTTAAAAATTTGTACTCACTGTACTTACACAGCCCTTTCCCTGAAAATCCTCAAACTTTCCTTGATCTTGTGTCTCTTTGGTTTTACCACACCGGGGTTGGAATGAGATGAGGGAAATAATGCGGTTGTGATGGGCAGACTGTGTATTATAGACCTGAAAGTACACCCTGGTGTACCTCGACAATGAAACTCTTTTTAAGACATGGGTTTTTTGGAACCATATCAACCACACTGGAGTTCCTGCTCCATTTAAGGCCATCATAGGTCTTTTTAAGAGTAATTTAACTGTTACAGACATGTATATTTTTGCCTATTAAGAACAGCTTTACAAAGAATGTGACCTGTGTTTACGGGACAAAAACCTTTTTTTTATCCTTTCCACAAAAAGCGGATTCCTTTTTTTAACCATTAAAAGTACCGTGGCAATTCTCTGTGTAATTAACAGCTTAGCAGAATGGAAAGTAAAAGAGCAAAGTGCAACAGGATTGTGCTAAGGTCGGTTCAAATTTTTTAAAGCATAAGTACTCCCACAGAATAACTGATCTGAATATATCACAATGCAGCAAGAGTCCACGTTCTTTCCCCCCACCCTCTTAGCTACCAGTCCCTGGGAAGAGAAGCGCAAATGAAGTGAGGGGAGAAATAGCTTCAGGAGAGCTTATAATACCAGGCATTCAGCACAGGGAGACATTTTTGAGGCTGAAAGGGACCCGGGATGCCCCCCAAATCTACCATGTTTTTTTTTAATTATGCTTTAGAAAAGTTTTCCAGCAACAGATCAAAAAGCTTTGTATATGGATTTTGGAAAAGATGTCCAAAATAATTAAAAATATACTTTCATCTCTCAAAAGTGAGGAGAACTGCAATTCAATTTGATTCTACAGATCTCTTCATAGGACCTACTTGGGCTCACAGCAATGTTGGGCACATTGGAAAAGTGACCAGAACACAAGTAAGAAACTAATAAGGTGCTTGTTTGTTTTTTAGCTCATGATCAATTCTACCAATTGAATGCTTTCCTCTTAAAAGCAAGGGGAAGAAAAGGTCTAGCAGCTTTAACAGAGTTACTGGTAGAATACATTCTCCTTAACAATGTGATCAATTTAATGGATCAAAGAATGAGATCTTTAAAATCTAATAAGCAGTTGGAGAAAACTTTCTTTAGAAAAAATAAGAAAACTGAAGAAAATTAGACTGAACTTTAAAGGGAAAACTCTCAATCAGTATCACTATGGGAGACAGGAAAATGTGAAGCTACAGAGAGGGTAAAAACAAAACAAAAAGCACCCTAAGTTGTATAAGCAGATAAAGTAAAGAGAATGAAATCTATTTATATTATTATACATTTTTTCTTTCATAGAAAGGAGATTGAAGAGATGCAGAGGAGAAGGCTACCAAAGATTTACAGAACAAAACTGAACTTCCACATTTCAAAATAATAATAATAAAAATAAAATATGATGATGATGGTTTATTTCTTTTCAAAAACTGGGTACACATTCAAGCCTTATTTCCTTAATTTTTCTAAATAGAAGGAAAGTAAAATACTTTATATCAATTTATTGACTTGGGAAAATATTCAGAAGAATTTATTGATATATTTCATTTTCCCCACTGGCTATTTTTATAGTTAGCCCCAAAAACTAAGAGAGAAAAAAGCTATTAAAAATTATTGAATCATAATACTTTATATTGATTATCAAATATTCTAAGAGTTGTTTATAAGTATGCCCCCACACACCCTTTGGTTAATTTGCCACACCACAATTAGAAAGAAGAGTAAAAGCAGCAATCTGATATCTTGTACAGAAATAAGTGAAAGATTCTCTTGTGTATTGGATGTTAAATATATTCCAATAAATAAAGGCATGTAATACAAATGAGTTATAAATGTATATAATATGTTGCAGTCTTTTTTGTAGTATTTGAGGTAATTCGTTATTCAGATGAAGATGAGAGCTCTAATCGAGTTAAGTAAGGAGAAAATTGCCAGGATAAATTAAAAGACAAAAAGGTAAAATATGGTGATAATTTAAAAGGCAAAGCATCCTTTGCCTTAAACATGTATAGAAGCTTACTTTTGCAAACGTTTTTTCATAAGAATATGTCACAAGAACTGGACAAGACTGTACCTACAAGGAAACTCCTGTGGCAATATGTTTTCTCCTTTGGTGAGAGTGGCAATCAGACACACTGCTCTGTACAATGGTGATTAATGAAGGAGTCGCCCCCTCTGAACAGTATGCTACTAAGGGCTTCACCACCTCTAGGGAAAGAACTGCCCAGTTTTCGTGAGACACCGGACAATCTCCTGGCAGCAGTTTCCTCACTTAATAAAAGCAGGTGTTGGGGACGTACCACATGGTGCAAATGCAGCCTTCAGCAGGTGGATGCTTTTAACAAGCAGGAGAAGCCTAACAAGATCATCAACTTGCTTCTCTTTCTTTAGAGAACAGAGCCTTAGAAAAGGAAAAGGAGAGAGGCTACTAAAATGGATGGGCGTTTCTTCAAGCATGTGAAACGTTGCCTGAGTGGGGAAAGACACGCTCAGGAAGGAACTAAAAGGAAACCCACAATTTGGGCTCGGGAGGTTTTTCTGCCTATCTCTGGAATTCGGCCTCTGTGCAAGAGCGCGTCCCGAAGCTGTACAAACGGACACGTCCAGCCTCGGGTCGGGCGCACATCCGCGGGGTCGCTGGCAGGCTTGGGCTCCTGGGCGTTGCGGCCCCTGGGGTGGGGGGCCTGTGCCTCGCCCGGACAGCGCGAGCACGTCAACGAGCCTTAACCACCATGGACAGCTCACTGGCTTCCCCCAGCCGGCTCCGCGCAATTTACAAACTCCATAGGAGCCACCAGCTAGCCTGATTTTTATGCCCTGGAGGGATGCCATGTGTTCCACCGTCCACGGTCTACACCCCCGCTCCCCGCCCCGCGATCGCCAACTGTAATCACTGAGCAGTTATACATAGAGCAGGCTCCGGGGATTAATAACCTCCTCCTTGCCCTCAATTCCGTCCTTTGAAGGTGCCACCGGATTCCAAGAATCAGACGGAGAGAGTTGGCAGACAGAACTTCGTTCCACGTTTCTTCCTGTCCTCTCCTCTCCCGCGCCGCCCCTCACCCGGCCTTGGCTTTGCAGATCGTGTTAAGTGAAATAAAACAGATGGGTCCCGGGGCTCCGGCAGCGCCGAGCTTTCCGGGCGCAGTGGAGGCGCGCTGGGAGAGGGCGAGTCCGGGCTCCCGGAGGAAGGGAGTCGCCCCTCCACACCCCGACGCGGCCCCGGACGTGGCCGGGCCAGGGAGGGGGTACGTCTGCCTCACCCTTCTCTCCCCGCATCCCCATCGGGAAGTCAGCGTCACCGTCTGCCTAGGGCTTATCTCATGTTTGAGTCATAAATTGACCTGGAGGGAGAAGGCAGGGGAGGGAGCGCCCCGCTCAGAAGTTCGCGCGCGCCCTCCGACCCTGTCCTCGGGTATCTCGGTTCCCGAAGCTTTCCCTCACCGGCAGCCAGATGCGGGGCTCTGCCGGGAGGAGGGGAGCTCGCAGGACCGGAGTCTCCGAGTATACCCGGGTTAGAAACCAAGCACCCAAGCCTGCGGGACGGGGCGGGCCAGAACGCAAAGGGCAACTAACACAGCTCCGGGCAAGAAGGATTCTGTGCGGCAATCTGTAGTCCAGATTCTTAAGGACAGAAGACCTAGTAGAGCCTAGGGAAGTGGTACTTAGACCCGCCGACGGGCTCCGAGGCCCCCGAAGTTCCCATCGAGCCTAAGATCCCCGGGAGCCAGGCCCGCCCCGTCCCTGCGGATCAGCTTTGTAATGGCAGACCCAAGTCTATCGCAGGCGGTGGAGATGAGGACGCGGGGTGGGAGATGGGAAGGGGAGGCTGAAAAAGATAATTCCGTTGCCCTAAGGCCTCTTCCAAGACCCTGCCCTAAGAGACTCAGGCCTCCCCTTGCTGCAGTGGGAGCGCAAAGACGAAGCCAGAAGACTCCTGAGAAGGAGAGCATAACCCTCAACGTTTGTTCTCCTGAAATCTTATTTCTGATTAAAAAAAAAAAAAATACAGAAAAGGTAGGCCGGGTCCGGAGACACCGTAATGTCCAGCTCAAAGCCAAATAGGACATCTGATGTGGGTGTCTGGGTAGGTATCCTTCCTGCCCGAGAGTTTAGTCATCTCAGTCCGGGTGCTGCCTGGGGAGGGACTTCGAACTGGCCAGCGTGGCACGGGCAGAAAATGGTGTTGAGGAGGTAAAATGCTCCCGGGGACAGCGCCTTTTAGGCAGCCCCAGCTCAAAATTTAAGAAAGGACCATTCGGTTCAAGTGGGGAGTTGGGCTGCCGCCAGGAGGGCTCCGTGGTACCACCGGAGATTGGCTTCAGGTTGAGAGGTTGTCGCCTGAGCTAGGTGGGGCTTGGAACTCTCTCTGTGGTCTCGCACAAGTCCAGAGCTGCCTATTTTCAGGAGCCAAAAACTTAGCCAGCCAAGGGCAGGCATCTGGCTGGCTGGCACTAGTCCAGGAGATCAGGACTCGACACTGCACATTCATATTTCTCTCTCTCTGTGTCTCTCTCTCTCTCTCTCTCTCTCTCTCTCTCTCACACACACACACACACACACACACACACACACACACCTCTGAAGATTCTTCAGATATGTTTCGATTGTCATGAGTTTGTGAAGTGCTCAAGTACTTGACCTTGAAGAACCGGTCCTCCGGGATGCCCATTTCCTAGAGACCATCTCTTCTCACATTAGTTTGGGCTCCTCCCAGGAAACTGCCTCCCCTCGGAGCCTTCTGCTCCAGTTTGGGGGAAAGCTGAACATTGCCCAAGAAGTAGGAAAGGGTGAGGAAGGGTATGAGGCCCACTTTTCCCACGGGAGGATCCCATCAGCCTGATGCATATCTATACACTCCTTCCTGGGGCAGTTCCTCCACATGGTCGCAGCCAGCCCAGTTCCTGGATCAGACAGCCCCTGTTTGAGTCTTATCCTCATCCAACTACAAAAAGATTTAATAAAGAAACACACCCTTTCCTATTGTTACTTGGGGTTTAAAGGCATTACATCTCTTTTTCTTTTTTGCTACCTTGAGGTCAGCTGGCAACAGCCTCCTCTCAAGTCTCAGTCCAGGCAAGCGATGGAATTCCACATTCTAATGGAATCAAATGACAACATTACTTGAGCTGATTATGCAACTTCTCTTTGTAAACATTGAAAAAGTTTGGAGATGAGAAGGGATGAGTTTAGTTGTTCGGTTTCAGGGGATTTTGGAGATATAGCTTGGAACTACAGATTGACAAATGTTAAATCTGGATGCTTAATGGTAATAAGAGCATTCCCAAGCTATAGATTTAAGAAGTTATAGGTTCATATTTGGATTTTAATGTTTATCTGTTTGTTAAGTGTTTTCTAAATGTTAAATCTGGATGCTTATTGGTAATAAGAGCATTCCCAAGCTATAGTTTAAAGAGCTATAGATTCATATGTGGTTTATAATGTTTATCTGTTTGTTGTTTGGGCTTAGGAGGAAAGAAGGATGAAGAAGCTAAGCATAAATGCAAGTTTATTTTTTTCTAAGCTATGATACGAAATATCCCTGGAGAGACACATTAACTGGGTATTCAACTGAATATAAGAGTAATACATTTAAAAATTTTAAAACCTCTTTTAAAATTGGATATACTGTAATCAACTGCCACTGGGGATGGGAAGATGGAAGCCTGGAGCTCATGGGCTAGGCATTTGTGTAGGTGTAGATCATCCAATGCTAAACACGGAAATGCTTCAGATTAGAGGCAGGCCTTCCCATTTGCTAAGGTGCACTTATGGGACAGCAAGGCCGAAGCAAACATTTAGCTTCTATTGGCACTTGTTCTATTTCTAAGCCTTAGAAAAAAGGTGTGTGTGGCAGGGGGAGGGGTTAGAGGGTGCTCCCACAGTGTCTCATTTGCCGTCATGCATCCTCTGCATTATTATGATAGAGATTACTCAGTTATGTTAGGAGCTAGATTATGATGTCAGAAAATATCCTTTCCAAAACAGGCAAAAAGTCAGGGTCCTGGGTATATATACTGAGGAGAATTTCTACTGAAAGTAACAAACGGGGCAGCTTGGAAGAGGTACCTGCTTTCTAATAATTGCCTTTAGTGGAAACAGAAGTCTCCTTACAAGAAGCTTTTAATTCATTTTAAGACTTAATTTTATGTTTTTTGAAGAACACCAAAAAAGCATTTCTGGAAAAGACTGCTGAGATTTCCCTCTTTCAGCCAGAAGAGCAGAAAGAAGATTGTAAATCAAGGAAAAGGTGAAGTAATAAATAACGAGGGAACTTTGGTCTTCTGAGTATATAAAGACTATTTATTTTTCCTGTGTCTATATTTTCTCTTTTTGTGGAGGAGAGGAAATTCTAAAAATATTTGATAGATGTTTTGCCATTAACACCAGAAAAGTGTGTGGGGGAAAAAGAAAGGAGGGAAGGAGTGTGGGGGGGGGGTTAATTTTGTTTAATTAGTAGAAAAAGCAACATAAATCAAAGCAGTCTCTGTATGCCAGTCCTTAATTTATAATGTTCTGAGAGTAAAATGAATTTATTTACAACATAAGTGATTTGATACTTTCAATCTGATTTTTGTTTTAACCTTCTACTGGGAGAAGGGGTGACTTTTTAAAGCCTGAGTAGTTTGAAACTTGGCTAGGTACCTTGGACTTTTTATTGTGGAAGCAAATATTATCATTTCAATGTTAAACAACTTGCAAATATTAAATGGCTCATTTGTGATTTACTTTTTTTCTTTTCTTTTCTTCTTCTTCTTCTACTTTTTTTTTTTTTTACGGATTTCCCCCTTCAGATCTAACGATTACTTTAGGGCTCCTGCATCTTTTTGGAAGGATTTTTTTTTTATAAATCAGAAAGTGCTCGAGGTTCAAAGGTTGACATTTCTGAGTGCTGATAATTTGTCCTTTCATACTATGCAAACAGGTCTAACATTTAGAAATCCTTACACATTCAAGGGAACTTGTGGAAATTCCCAGAGATTTTGTGCGTGTGTGTGTTTTCTTTTTTAGTGAGAGGCAGCCAAGTATTTTAAGGTATGAGGCTTACAGTAATCAACTGAGGAAGACAGGAGCGTCTGAGAAAAGGTGTCCCCCACCCAACCTCAACAGCAAACGTTAACTGCTAACTAACTGCAGGGAACCAGTGGGGAGCCCCGATGAGCGAGGGTCTCGGTGAGAGGGCGCTATCTCTCCCACCCTGGGTAAAACATGTAGAGCATCACCCGGAAAGCCAGGCTTTCTAAAGGTCACATTCCTTGAATCATCTTAAGTCTCTAAATCTCACTGGCCTTCTAGAAACTAATAAACCCTACCAGCAGGATTCTCTAGAAGACAAACATCTCTTGAGCGGTTCCCAGTCACTCGCGCTCATTTCAGAAAGATAGAGGAGCTCTGGGGCGGGTATCCACTCCCGCTGCAATCCTTTCCTAGATGATACTACCCAGTAGTTCGGAGCAGTCTTTCTTCCCCGCCCATTAGCTTTAGAAAGAACCTCTGCTTTCCCGTCGCTTCTCCGAGGCAGAGCAGCACACAACGATAGTTCCGCTCCATCTGTCCGCTGGCTGCAGCGACTCGGATACAATCTTCCTAGAATCTGTAACCTGGGACTTTTGAGGGGGAGGGGACAACCAAGTAGGGTATCAGAGAAAGGATGGGTTAGACTCCCGACTGTGGGTGAAAAGGGCCGTGTGCGCGCCCCAGGAGTGTGGGTCCCCCTCCGCAATTCAAAAGGAGGATCTCTCCTGTGCGCAGGTTTTTTGGACCAACTCCAGATGTCCCCCAGCAGTTCTGAAACAGCAAAAAGTGCAATTTAGATCTGAAGTCTGGAACGGTTTTGGCTCTTCTAAGCAAAAGATCTCCCTCTCTCTAGCCGATGCTCCCCACTCAGTTCATCCCGGGAATGGGCCAGGGAGGAGGGTTCTCTTGCAGCGCCCCGAGCTGCCAGGCAAGCTTCGGGCTCCTTAAATTCACAGGCCAACAGCCCGCGTCCTCTCCGCCCAGGCCCCCGGGCGCCCGCGGTCCCCGGCCCCGCTCCTTGGCCTCCTCCTCGTCCGTCCGCCCCTGGAGGTCTTGGCGCTCGCTCCTCCAGCCCGGCGCGCCGTGCACCGCCGGCTGCCCGGGGCAGTCCGCACGCCCTCAGGGACCTCGGCTCCGGGATCCGCCGCGCGGGCTGGAGCCGGCAGAGCCAGCAGGGAGCAAGCGGATCCGCCCACGCCCCCGGCCCGGGGATGGCGCAGCGGGGCCCGGGCTCCGGGGTGGGGCTCGACAGAACTCCGGACCGCTCCGGGGGCGGCATCGCGGGAGGGGGGAGCTCCGCCGCTCGCCGCGCGTTCTCGGCTCGGGGCTCCCCTCCACTCGCTCGGGCGGCGCGGGGCCCGCTCGGGCCGCCCGTCGCCGCCCCCGCCCCCCGCGCGCCAGCCCGCGCCCTCGCTCGCCCCGCGCGCGTTCCTAGGGCGCCACCTCTTTGCGACTAGCTCACTTCTCCGGCAGGTTTGCCTCGGAGCGTGTGAACATTCCTCTGCTCGGCTTTCAACTCGCCTCCAACCTGCGCCGCCCGGCCGGCATGTCTCCCCGCCCGTGAAGCGGGGCTGCCGCTAACGACCCGCCCTCGCCGCCACCTGGCCCTCCTGATCGACGACACACGCACTTGAAACTTGTTCTCAGGGTGTGTGGAATCAACTTTCCGGAAGCAACCAGCCCACCAGAGGAGGTAGACAGCTATGTATATATATGTGGGTTTCGCTACAAGTGGCTTGGATCGCAAAGAAGCTGACTTCAGAGGGGGAAACTTTATTCTTTTAGGAGGCGGTTAGCCCTGTTCCACGAACCCAGGAGAACTGCTGGCCAGATTAATTAGACATTGCTATGGGAGACGTGTAAACACACTACTTATCATTGATGCATATATAAAACCATTTCCTTTTCGCTATTATTTCAGAGGAAGCGCCTCTGATTTATTTTTTTTCCCTTTTTGCTCTTTCTGCCTGTGTGGTTTGGAGAAAGCACAGTTGGAGTAGCCGGTTGCTAAATAAGTAAGTGCTGAGAGGCTCCAGAGAATTTTTTTTCTTTGCAACTTGGGAGATGCCCTTCAAGAGGCTGTTTGAGAGCGGGCTAAAAAGGAGAGCAGAGTAGTGCGGGGAGATGGAGAGTCCGGACTGACCCTCGGGTCGCTTTCCCTTCTGTTGCAGGTCGCGAGCGCGAGAGGAGACGATGCAGCGGAAACTGGTTCAGCAGTGGAGCGTCGCGGTGTTCCTGCTGAGCTACGCGGTGCCCTCCTGCGGGCGCTCGGTGGAGGGGCTCAGCCGCCGCCTGTAAGTGCCCCATCCTCCCCAAGGCGCCGGGTTGGGGAGGCCAGGGGGAGAGGCTGCCAAGCTGGGACGCTGCCGAGGGCTTGCAGCGGTCACCGATGCTCCTCGCGCGGGTTAGGGAGAGGGGCTATCCCGGATACCTGCCGGAGCCTGAGCCTGGCCTTCAAACCCGGCGGGAAAACTGGTTGATCTTCAAGGGGGACAGACAAGAGACAGATTTTTATGTGTGTTTCCATAAGAGGGAGCGTTTCACAGAATCTCCTCTAGGATCTAGGGAAAGATCCTTTGCCTCTAGTGGAAAAAAAGTAGGGGGAGGGGGGTGGGTGTTACTGTCAGGACCCAGGAAGCTTCTGAAACTCGGAGGAAGCTGAGCGGTCCTGGGGACCTGTGGTATGCACACTTGTATACAGACTGAATGTGGGTGGCGGTTTGCGTGTGAAAAAGCAAAAGCAGTACACCTAATTTTATTATGAATGACATAATTTTAAGCATATAAAATAGGACCATATTACATAATGAAAGCATATTATATAATAAAGTAGTAACAACTTTGCAGTGGCAAGACTCCAATGTTAGTATTGATGCTAGAGTGCTTGATTCCAAAATGAATTTTAGGTGTGGAAACTTTTTTCTTGGAATTATTGCTAACAGTTCTTTATTCTGGAGTCAAATATTTGCATTGTAAACTGAAAACTTGTATTTTGGCATTCTCACTTGGTGATTGTTTTAATGATACCTTCGACTTCGAAACAATCATACATTCAAGCACACCAGAGAAATCACTATGTCGTGTGACTGAAAACTTGGAAGAGTGATAGAGTAATATGATCTTAATAATCTGTTGGACCTAGCAGTTCACTAATATGTATAACACCATCTTTGGGTGATCTTTAAACTGCAGACTCAGTGTTCAGAATGGGAAAACTATAAAGTTCGAAAACTGAGAAGAGTTTGACTCTGGAGAAGGAATTAAGGAGAATTTTTACACTAACAATAAAAATAGCAGTATCTAATATTTACAGTCAGGTTTATGGTGCGTCCTTGTAAATTCCCGAGGGTGTACAAAAAGGCAACTGTTTTATATGTGCTCGTGGTCTATTATTATTAGGGGAGAAAATCCTTAAATGAAATTACTTTAGACATGTCTGAACCTTGGCACCAAAATGAAAATCTATTATGAATCTCCTAAGGCAAATTGTGTAGAACATTATACTGAAGATAAAGCTGCATTGTATTCTTCAGATCAACGTTTTACCAATGTATTTCTGAAAATTGTCTTCAGACTTTTTGCTTACTTTGAGACTTGTGTTAAATTCAATAATTTACAATTCATATATAAATAGAAATGAAGACTGAATTTTTAAAAACACACTTAAATACTGTATTTATTTGGCCAAGAAATACTACCTTGGAATGGAGCCAATTTTTTCCATAACGTTGCTTAATACCTGTTTTCTCTTTTGAGAAACAGCAAATGAGCCATGATTATATCCACAACGATGGCATAAAAATACTGCTAAGTTGTCCTAAAGGCTATTTTTAACTCTTTCTTTGTTGCACCTTACAAAACAGGCATCAGAAACCATTTATCAGCCAGCAACTGTTACAGTTTTGTTTGTGGGTGAAACATAATATTGTAGTTAAACACTCACATTCAGCAGATGGTTATAAAACTACCACAAAACATTCTCAGAGTTAATGGGTAATAGATCATCACATTACAGGCATGGTTTTTCATGGAGGCTGAAATCATCAGTAGATGAAGATGTTTCATCAAATTATTATAGCCAAATGGAGTTTTTAAAAACAAGTCATTATTTTTGTCTTGCTTCCAAGTAACAGTAAATTTTGTGTGCTAGACAGAACATAAGTATATCATTATGCTAAATCAAGCTAGTTTCTTGAAAGAAATTTTAACATATAATCAAACCATATTACTCTCCAGTTTTCACACCAAGTGTTAGGGAAACTGCTATAGAAGCATAGATTTGTTTTTTAACTAGATGCTAGCTTTTAAGGGGGAAGAAATTACTGTAACAGTAAGACTTCCTAAGCCATGCAAAGGAGGAAGCTGTTATTATTGTTGTTATGATTACTGTTATTGTAATATGGCAGTTATTAAATTGTGAGTCCTTTGGACCCGTTCATCTCAAGGATTTTAATTAATGGAGCTAGAGCATGATCAAGTTGGATATTCGAAAGTGAGGCCCATGGATGTTCTTGTGCAATGAACAAGGCTTTTGGCAGGTGGCTATCTCCATGTTTAAGTTAGAGAGGGAACTCCAGCAGATTCAGAAAACTAAAACATTATTGGCCGATTTGCTTGGGAGCCAGACTGGGTCTATTCCACTTAATGAAAAGCATAACTTTCTACTGAGTCATTTGGGTTGGAAGGACCTTCTGGTGAGTCATCTTAACTCTAACACCCTAACCCTGCCTCTTGCATGTACCACAGAACTTTTCTTCTCAAACACAGGGTTCTTACTTAGGAGCCTAGCATCAGTACAAACATGCTGTTTCTTCCTGCGCTGGAAAGGGAATTTCCATCACTGTTTTTATGCCCTCTGTTCCTTGATAATTCCTTAGAAATTTAAGCTTCTTCCCTAAAAACTCCCTTGAGAGTGATTTTTTTTTTAAGGAGAAGGACTATATTTGAGCCGAATTTAGAGTTATTTGTGATAAGCATTTCCCCCAAATTTTTGCATTGTTTTTACAATAATCAAAGGAGATCATGATGCATAACATACTTGTTTTTCCATTTTGAGCCTAGGTATGTAAGTGCCATGTGAACCATTGTGCTATGTAATGTTTACAGAGAAACTGAGTAAAAGACTACTATTGAAGCCATATTTACAACTTAATATTTCAGTTATCAAAATTGAAAACCTCCTTAATTTGAATTTATTACTCACTACCTATGTATATCTAGTTTGTACTGATGCTATTATATTCCTGATCCTCTAATGCAACTGCCTAGTGAGAGATTCATTCCTCACAATATTTTCATTGCAGAAGTCTTTGAAATACTAAGTAAAATGTCTAACAGCCTTTCCAATTTAGCATTTAAGAAAATTTGTGTTTTCTAGAATACTAACAGTTTCCCCCAAAAGGCAGATGGAAAGCTTCGTCCCTCGTAAGTGATGTACTATTTTAAATTGGACAAAGTTGTACCATATTGTAGGCTTTTTATAAAATAGAAGGATAGAATGATCACTGCATTTCCCATGAGAACTATCCTGGGAAAATGCAGCTTGAGTTAGGAAGGCACTGTGACTCACAGTTGACAGGCTGGCCAAGATGACAAGCACATATGCCCATGAGAAGGGGCATGAGCAATGGTGGCTTAATTAGAATAGACCAACCATTAAAAGTTTTGGCCTCAAGTTAAACTAAAATGGGCTACACCTTATCCATTTGGCGAGCAATACAGGAGACGAGTGCTTCTGCCAGGAACTGAGAAACAAATAAAAGCCCCCAATACTATAAATTATTAGTGGTTGAGAACTTCTTTTTAATGTGACATTTTGCTAAAAGATACTTATTAAACTGAAATGCTTATGAAATATGCAATTATATCTGTCCTATCATTTTAAAAATGTTATTAAAGGATATAAATACCTTGTTCCAAAGCCTCAAACTTGTAGATTCTTAAAAGTTTCCAGAATACTAACTATTGCCACAGAGTAAGTGAATTTTAATCTAGTCACATGTGGCACCTTCTCTCTTTCTAAAAGAAAGAGAGATTCCTTCATGCCTCATTTAAACCAGGCTCCTGTTAAATTCCTTTCCATTAAGTCATGTCTTTTTTGAATGAGCTACATGGCTTAAAGTCAGTCCACACTAAAATACTGGAAGGAAGCTGGCGGTAGAAGGGCCAGAGAAATGATGACTATATTTTCATCTCTTACTCTCTTCTTTGATGCATTCATCTAGTGATAGTCCAAACTCTTGTAGTTCCTAATTTTGATGATGAAAATGAACTTTTGGGGCAGTAGGCTTGGTCTTCAAGAAAACTGATAAATTTCTATCCAATCTGCCCATCATTGTGGTGGCTTGTTACTCTATGCCCCATGCATAAACCCTGTATTCTCCTGACGTTATTCCCTCAATACAGGGACAGGCAGAGACTTCAGCTTCCACTTTGACAGAAAGGGTTATGGATATTGAAAAAGGCAATCTTGGCTTCAGAATCAGACCTAGTTTTTTGAGCCCTGGCTCTATCACTTATCATTGTGTAGACTAGGGCAAGTCATGTAACCTCTCTGCTCATTACTTTCCTCATGAATACAGTGGGGGCAGTAATAATGCTATTTATTGTTGCCATATTTCTCTGAGGAGTTAAAGACATTGCACCAACCAAGGCAACAAAGGACTCAGACACCATTGTGTCAGGGAAGTAAGAATACACGGGATGTAGCCCTGGGAAACACTTTCAGATGCTTTTGAGGATGGGCCAGATTGGAGGACTATTCCAATGGTAGGAATTGGAGTTAATGCATAGTTGAAGTAGGCATGATATGACTGATTAATTGATGCAGTCCTTAAATATGGTTAATAATATACACAAAATAATAAAAGAATACATGATGAACATTTAAGCAAGAGTTTGGGTATTATCTAAAAGGACTGACATAATTAGTTTATTCTTTCTCACAGTATTTTCATTAGAGTGTTGTTTAAATAGAAAAATCCTTTATATTTTTTCCTAGAGAATTTTAAGACAGAGAGCAAGTAGAAAAGTGAACTTCTCAATTAAGTAGTAAGGATCATACTCTCTGAAGTTCTACATTAAAAAAAAAAAAACTTGAAGCACAGAAGAAATAGAATGATCTCATTTAAGCACACAAAGAAACCCATTTTAAGGAGACCACCCACTACTTTACAGAAAAATACACATACTCTCCCTCTCTTTCTCTCTCTGTCTCTCACTCTCTGACAAGTGGCCTTCAAATGTATGTTCTTGGTAGCTGGTAGTCTAAAATGTTCAAGTTCAGTCTGTGAATCAGATGGTTTCCTAGACAGGCTTCACTGCTCACTTCATCCTCCAGCCTTTGTTTGCTTTTACTCTTATGGGTTGCTGTTCTTTGAGATTCAATATTACTATTTTCTTGATGGGGCAAGTGCGTGTGTGTGTGTGTGTGTGTGTGAGAGAGAGAGAGAGAGAGACAGAGAGAGAGACAGAGAGAGAGAGAGAGAGAGAGAGAGAATGCTCAGGTAAAAGCTGCTACCTTTTATTTCCCAGGCTGGTACTTCTGCATTTATTTTCCCAGCAGAACGCTGAAAAATGTGAAGAGATGCTCCATGGTTTCTATTTCTGATCACAGCTGAATCGTACTATTTTAAATTGGGAAGGGAGTATAGAAATCAATGTCTCTGACCCCTTCTTTTTATGCAGTTGAGGCCCATGAGGCCCAAGAATGTTCATGTTCCCACCAAGGTCACAACCTAGTGGGTGGCAGAACTGGGACCGGGAGCTGGAGCCTCCTAACTGCCAGCTCTTTCCTTCCCACTGGTTACTCTTCCCTGCGCAATAAGCTACCCATCAGCTTGTGTCTTGCGGTGGACCAACTAGAAAACTAAAGAGACTTACTCATGTCTTTGTTGTCTCTATCAACAACTAAAATTTCACCGTTTTCTTCCCCTCCAATATTTTCTCTCAAAGCAAAAGAGCTGTGTCTGAACATCAGCTCCTCCATGACAAGGGGAAGTCCATCCAAGATTTACGGAGACGATTCTTCCTCCACCATCTGATCGCAGAAATCCACACAGCTGAAATCAGAGCTACCTCGGAGGTGTCCCCTAACTCCAAGCCCTCTCCCAGCACAAAGAACCACCCCGTCCGATTTGGGTCTGACGATGAGGGCAGATACCTAACTCAGGAAACCAACAAGGTGGAGACGTACAAAGAGCAGCCGCTCAAGACACCCGGGAAGAAAAAGAAAAGCAAGCCCGGGAAACGCAAGGAGCAGGAAAAGAAAAAACGGCGAACTCGCTCTGCGCGGTTAGACTCTGGAGTGGCTGGGAGTGGGCTAGAAGGGCACCAAGTGTCTGACACCTCCGCAACGTCGCTGGAGCTCGATTCACGGTAACAGGCTTCTCCGGCCCGTAGCCTCAGCTGGGTTTTGGAGCCTCCCTTCTGCCTTGGCTTGGACAAACCTAGACTTTTCTCCCTTTCTGTATCTCTGTCAATTCTGTAGCAATTGATAGAGAATAAGCCAGAATATTGTCTGCCTTAAAGCAGTGCCCCCTACCACACACACACTCCTATCCCACAGCACCATAGAGAGGCTTTAGAGCCCATTCCTCTTTCTCCACCATCACCCAACATCCATCCTTTACCGCTCCATCAAATAATTTCATATTCAAGCTTCAGAAGCTAGTGACCATCTTCATAATTTGCTGGAGAAGAGTGTTTCTTCCCCTTACCCTCACACTTTGGCAAACTTTCTTCAGTGTTTTTCATTTCTTACTTTCTTTCACTTCAAGGGAGAACATAGAAGCCTTTCATATTATCTACAAACACTGCAGAACAGTATCTTGTCATAAACGATTCTGAGCCATTCACACTTTTTATTTAATTAAATGTATTTAATTAAATCTCAAATTTATTTTAATGTAAAGAATTTAAATTATGTTTTAAACACATGTTTAAAATTTGTCTAATTAAATTTAACTCTGGTTTCTACCAGCTCATAAACAATTAAATGATTTCTGAAAATGTTTAAGTATAACTTACAAGGATATAGATTTTGCTCATGTATGTCTCTGTCCAGTGGCAAGATGAAATAGTTTTCCTAGGGTAATGCAGTAGGAAAAATGAAACTTCACATTTATGTGGCTTGTTTATCCTTAGCTTACAGATCTAGGTAATAATGACACTCCTAGACTTTGGGATCAAATAACTTAGGCTCAAGTCTTGAGTCTGAATTTATTTAAATTCACAACCTAGAGCGAGTTACTCTGTCTGGTTTCTAAGATTCACTTACAACTTCCATGAAATGAAGATAATAATTGTACCAACCTCATAGAGTTTGGTGTTGACTAAATGAGATTATATATGGATTAATTGTTTGTCATATAGTAAACACTCAATAAATTGCAACATATTATTTTGGTGTTTTCAGACCTAGTTCTGATTGTACCATCTATCTATCTATCATCTATTTATAGCTATCTATCTATCTATCTAGGAGGGTATGTTTCTGTGGGCAAAAAGTGAGGCAAATATTAATCTCATTTTATAAAATAGAAAGCCAAGGCATTCCACTTCTGAAAGTGTAATCCTTGGGGTTGAAATAGGTAGGCCCAGAGCTGGATTTATCTCCCTATTTCCTGACACTTAGACCAACGCTGTGTTAGCCCTGCTTCTTTATCCATGCATTTCCATTGAAAGGATCTTTTTTTTTTTCCTTTTTATTTCAGTACAGCACTTTTGTGTGGTTTGAGGGGGGGGGAAAAAAGGGAAAACAACAGAAGAACACATCACATGCAACTAATGATCTCATCATCTAAAGAGTTCCCTGTTACTTCTTTAGTCATTTCCTTTTACTCTGCTACAGATAGAATTATAGGATGATGTTTCAAAGGGGAGCTTGAACTTATTCACCATTATTTCTCTAAGTTGGCAAACCCGTCATTAAATAGCACATAAAATAGCAATCACATGGGATAAGTAGTACAGCTTCAGTAATCAATGGGCAGTGGCACTAGAAAAATCTTCAGCACAGTGAATGACCTATCCTCAAACATCTAATGGTTCTATAAAGGGTAACACACCCTATAAATTCTGGCTTACTTCACATAGTTGTGTATTTTAAGACAGGATCCTAACTGTATATATTTATAACTAATGCAAGGACCCTACTTTATTGCCAAATCCTATTTTTATCCATTGTCTTATTATATACATGAGCTATAAAAACAGAGGTATAAATAACTTTCGATGAATTTTGTTCATTTCATTTCAAATTTGCAACGCTCTTTAAATATCTGGAGAATTGATGAAAATTAATACTCATCAATTCTTATGCCTGAACCTATCCCTAATTTAAAGTAGGTCTAGTAAAAATTAGGCAGTGGCCTAATCAAATCCAGACTTAGGGCTGAAAGAAATAGGAGGTTTCTGCTTTTCCTTTCCCTTCCCTGTTTGTGAGGGACATTCATGGAAAGAACTGTTGAGCAGCTGAATGTTGACACTCCCCCAACACAATCCAACAGAGGTGCAGGGAAGAGTGAGGACGTTTAGGAGTGTACTGATGAGAATGGCTGGGGCCATGCAAATTTTATAATCCAAATAAAATAGTTTCAGAATAACTTTTAAAGTTTTATAAGTGACAAGTCTTTTATTAGCATCCCCTCCTTAATTTTTTTGCATTATTACGTGATGAACCAAGAGGTCTGACGAGATGGCAAGCATGAAGCTAATTATAATACATCAGTATTTTGAAAAAAAAAATACAGACTTTTTTTTTTTTTTTTTTTTTTTTTTTTTTTTTTTTTTTATTGTTTGTAATAATGACACCAATCAGGGGGTTGAATG